>ML977388.1:0-15714 GCA_010015825.1 Lophiotrema nucula
TTATTATTATTATTATTATTATTATTATTATTATTATTATTATTATTATTATTATTATTATTATTATTGTTATTGTTATTGTTTAAATCTTCTAATTTATATAGTATTTTAGTAATATAAGTAATAGTATAATAATTATTAGAAAATCCTTGTAATTTAATAGTAGGTTTTCTAAAGATTTCTAATATTTCTTTAATATTAACTAAATAATCCTATTCTTTTTCTGTAATATTATAATACTCTAAATTAATATTATTTCTTTTAAACTTAGGTAAATTATTAATATTATTTAAAATTAAAATAATAGCTTTTTTAAAATATATAAATCTATCTAATATATTATAGGTAGATAACTGTTATAGGCTAAGCCTCTAAGGCCTTAGCTAGTTAGCCTCAGTATCCTTTTTATTCTTTCCTAACCTTATTACTAGATAGTACTACTTAGGTATTCTCTTAATACTTATAGTAGTTAAAAGTATTATACTATAGTTATAATATCTTATAATATAAAGGCCTACTTAGACTTTAGTATAGAGGCTATTTTTAAAAGCCTACTTAAGAGCCCTTATAGCTCTCTATTAAATTTATTTATTATTACTCTATACTTAAGCTATTAAAGTAGCCTTTTATATTTAAATTTAAGTATTTTATAATATATAAATATTATACTTCTAATTTTTTATAGCTTTTTAAAGTTTAATTTAAATTTAGCCTACTATCTAGTAGACGCTATTTATAAAAGTTTTAATTAATATATTATATTAAGCCTTATAAGTAGAAAGTCTATTAAGTAAAGTTTTAATTAATATAGTATATTAAGCTTTATAGATACTAGATCTTTAAAATTAAAATTTTTAAAATATATAATTTTTTAAGCTTTAAGTAGCTCTTTAAGTTATTTTTTAAAGTTTATTTAATAGTAAGCTAATAGTTAGCTGTAAGTAAAATAAACTATTAATTAATATTTAAAAAGGTTTATATCTTAACTTATTAAAAAGAATAAAAATATAGTTATAATTATAATAGTTTTATATAGTATAGCTTAAATAGTAGTACTTAGTAAAGTTTTACTACTATATTTATATAAATAATAATAGTAGTATTTTTAAGATTTTATTATTATACTAAATTTAGAGGAATAGCTTAATTAAAAAATAAGTACTTAAGTATTTATTATTAAAAAATATAATTTAGCTTTTTAATATAAAAAGCTAAAATATACTTACTTATTAATATTATTAAGCTTTTTAAATTTTATATTTAAAATATTTTAGTTAGTAAATTTTAAAATAAAGTTTTTACTAGTATTTAGCTCTAAGTAAAAAAGTAAAGCTATAGTAAAAAAAAAGTTTTAAAAGCTATAGTTAATATTAAAAAAAAAATTTAATATTTACTTATAGTAAAAATAATATTAATATTAATATTAAAAATTTTAATATAAAACTTTTAAAAAAAAAAAAGTTATTAAAGACTTACTAAAAGCTTAAACTTAAAAACTATTAGTTTTTTATATTTAAACTAAAACTTAATTACTACTATAATTAATAATATTATTAATAGCTTTAAATAAATAAAAATTAACTAAAAAATATTATAAGTACTTTTTTAATTTTTAAAAATTTAATAGTATAAAGTTAAAGTACTTAAGTTAGTATTTAGCTATTATAAGTAAATTTATTACTAACTAAAATAAGTATTTAATATAAGAATTAAGTTATTAATATATTTATAGCTACTTTAAAAGTAAAGCTTATATTATTATAACCTCTTTTATAAAATCTAACTAAAAAACTAGCTATAATATTAATTAGTTATAGACTTTTTTAGATTTTTATTTTAAAGACTACTATATAAAAGTATAAGCTTATAATAAAATTATATATATAAAATAAAATAAGTATAAAATTAAAAAGTACTTTTATAACTTTAAAAAGTAGTAGTTATATATAAGTCTTAGTAATAATTATATAATAAAAATAATATTATTTTAAAATAGCTTAAAGAATAAGATTTAGTCTTAGTTAATAAAATTTTTTATTAACTTATATACTATACTTTAAGAGATATTATAGGCTGAGCCTCTAAGGCCTCGGCTGGTTAGCCTCGGTGTCCTTTAGCTAAGCCCCTGAGCCTCTAAGGCCTTGGCCGGATAGTCTCGGTATCCTTTTTATTCTTTCCTAGCTTTACTACTAGATAGTACTACTTAGATACTCTCTTAGTACTTATAGTAGTTAAGAGTACTATATTATAGTTATAATACCTTATAATATAAAGGCCTGCCTAGACCTTAGTATAGGGGCTATCTTTAAGAGCCTACCTAAGAGCCCTTATAGCTCTCTATTAAATTTACTTATTATTACTCTATACTTAAGCTATTAAGGTAGCCTCTTATATTTAAATTTAATTATCTTATAATATATAAGTATTATACTTTTAATTCTTTATAGCTTTTTAAAACTTAATCTAAACTTAGCCTATTACCTAGTAAACGCTATTTATAGAAGCCTTAATTAACGTATTATATTAAGCCTTATAGGTAGAAAGCCTATTAAGTAAAGTCTTAATTAATATAGTATACTAAGCCTTATAAATACTAAATTCCTAAGATTAAAAATCTTAAGATATATAATTCTTTAAGCCTTAAGTAGCTTCTTAAGTTATCTTTTAAAGCCTATTTAGTAGTAAGCTAATAGCTAGCTATTAGTAAAATAGGCTATTAATTAATACTTAAGAAGGCCTATACCTTAAGTTATTAAAGAGAATAAAGACGTAGTTATAACTACTATAGTTCTATATAGTATAACTTAAGTAGTAGTACTTAGTAAAGTTTTACTACTATACTTATATAAATAATAATAGTAGTATCTTTAGGATCCTATTATTATACTAAATTTAAAAGAATAGCTTAATTAGAAGATTAGTATTTAAGTACTTAGTATAAAAAGATATAATTTAGCCTTTTAGTATAAGGAGCTAATAATACACCTACCTATTAACGTTATTAAGCTTTTTAAATTTTATATTTAAAATATCTTAGTTAGTAGATTTTAAGATAAAGCTTTTACTAGTACCTAGCTCTAAGTAAAAGAGTAAGACTATAGTAAGAAGAAAGCCTTAAAGACTATAGTTAGTATTAAGAAAATAATTTAGTATCTACTTATAGTAAAAATAGTATTAATATTAACGCTAAGATCCTTAATATAGAATTCTTTAAGAGAAGAGGTTATTAAGAACCTACTAAAAACTTAAACTTAGAGACTATTAGCTCTCTATAACTAAGCTAAAACTTAACTACTACTATAATTAATAATATTACTAATAGCCTTTAATATAAAAAGATTAACTAAAGAATATTATAAGCGCTTTCTTAACTTTTAGAGATTTAATAGTATAAAGTTAAAGTATCTAAGTTAGCGCCTAGCTATTATAAGTAAATTTACTACTAACTAGAATAATTATCTAATATAAGAGTTAAGTTACTAATACGTCTATAGCTGCTTTAAGGGTAAGGCTTATACTATTATAACCTTTTTTATAAAGTCTAGCTAGAAAACTAGCTATAATATTAATTAGTTATAGACTTTTTTAAACTCTTATTTTAAAGACTATTATATAAAAGTATAAGCTTATAATAAAATTATATATATAAAATAAAATAAGCGTAAGATTAAAGAGTATCTCTATAACTTTAAAGAGTAATAGTTATATATAAGTCTTAGTAATAATAATATAATAAAGATAATACTATTTTAAAATAGCCTAAAGAATAAGATTTAGTCTTAATTAATAAAAGTTTATATTAATTTATATACTATATTCTAGAAGAGAGCTATTAAGATATTAAATAATATATTTTAATATAAGATTTATAATAAGCTAGTAAGAAAAACTAGCTTTTATTTAAGTAATACTAGATCCTTATACTATATAAAAAAGTAAAGCTATTTACTATTAAATAATAAAATAAATAGTATTAAATATACTAGTAAAAATAGCCTCTTTAATAGGGAGAGAGATTACTGTAGGACTAAAAACCTTTATTTTAACTATAGTAAAGATAACTACTACTTTTAAGATTACTATAAAAAAGTAAGCTTAACTAAGAATAGCTTAAGAAAGCTTAAAAATTAAAAAATAATCTTAGCTAAGGTAGCTAAAATAAAAGATAAAAGTAAGTACTACTTTAATAAAATCTTAAGTAGTAAAAAAGCTACTATTAAAAAAGTATTCTTTAAAGATAATACTTTAAATAAAAGTTTTAGTAAAGAGTTTTTAAAAAAAGAGTAGCTCTTACTAAGAGTTATAAGTAAGAGCTAAAAGTAAATAAGTATAAAATATAAAAAGATTAGAATTAGTTTAAAAAAACTAATATATAGAGTAAGGCGTTAGTTATAGATACTTTAGTTAATTTAGATTATTATACTTTAATAATAATTAACTCTAGTAGCTTTATTTTTACTATAATTAGCTTAATTTTTACTTAAAAAGCTTACTTATAGTATATAAAGATAATACCCTAAAAGGTTATTAGGATTAAAAGAAGTAGCTAAATTAACTAAGTAGCTTACTTTAAGTTTAATATTAATAGATACTAGGACTATAGATAGGGATATATAGCTAATTAGTACTCTAGATTTAATATTATACTTAGAAAACTATAAATAAATAAGTATAAAGTTACGCTTATATCTTATAAGCTATCTATCTATATATACTTAACTAGATAAAGAATTTACCTCTAAGCTTATAATAAAAGGCCTAAATAAGATAGCTTAAAGCCTTAAGAAATTAGAGCTATAGTATATATATTATAGATATAATATTTAAAAGAGAAAGGATCTATAATCTAAGTCTTTATAGTATTTATAGTAGATATTAATAAGGTACTAGTACTTAAAGCTAAAGTTAACTATAAAGCCTTACTACCTAAAGCTTATAAAGATTAAGTATAGATATTTAACTCTAAAACTACATCTAAGTAAGCTCTATATTAGCTAAGTATTAACTATATAATTAAGATAGATAAGAATAAGAAAAGTAAAAAGAAACTAGCTCTATAAAAATCTTTATATAATATAAGCTAAAAAGAACTCCTTATCCTTTATAAGTACCTTATATTACTACTAAATAAAAAGTAAATCTATATTAGTAGCTTATCTATTACCTTATTAGTATTATTTATTAAAAAACTAGGTAGAGGCTTATATTTCTATATAGATTACTAAGCCTTTAATACTATTACTTAAAAAAACTATTACTTTCTACTTCTAATCTAAAAGATACTAAATAATATTACTAAAGCTAAATACTTTATAAAGATTAATATATTTATTACTTTTTATAAGATTTATATCCGTAAGGGAGACGAGTAGAAGACTATATTTTATACCTAATTTAGCCTATATAAATAGATAGTTACTCTCTTTAGACTAGTAAATATACTAAGTACTTTTTAGTATTATATTAACTAGATATTATAAGAATATATTAATAACTTTTATTTAGTATATCTAGATAATATACTAATCTATACTAATAGATTTCTTAAGTAGTACTATAAGAACGTAAATAGGATACTTAATACTATAAAAATAGCTAGCCTCCTACTAGATATTAGTAAGTATAAATTTAATATTACTTTTATAAAGTACCTAAGCTTTATTATTAAAGTAAAGAAGGGCCTTTATATAGACCCTAAAAAAGTTAAGGCTATTAAGAAATAGAAAATACCTTATATATAGAAAGGTATACGTAGTTTTCTTAGATTTATAAACTTCTATTAGCGCTTTATTAAAGACTATTTAAGCCTAGTTATACCTTTTATATTTTTAATAGAATTAAATACTTTTTTCTACTAGAGAAAGAATTAATAAAATACTTTTAATAAGCTAAAGGCTATCTTTATTACTAAACTAGTACTAACCTAGTTTAACTAGGATTATAAAACTATTTTAAAGATAGACTTCTTAAGATAGTTAACCTCTAGAGTATTTTTATAGTATAGTAATAATAAGTTACTTTATCTAGTTACTTACTTCTTAAAAAAGATAAACGTTTATAAGGCTAATTATAAGATATATAATAAGAAGTTATTTACTATAATTAACTACCTTAAGAAATAGGACGTAAAGCTTTACTTAGTTAAGAAGTTTATAGTTATTATAAACTATAAGAACTTTAAGTACTTTATAAAACTATATTAGTTAAATAATTACTAAATAAAGTAGTCTCTTATCTTAGGAAGATACTAGATAGCTATTACTTATTAACCTAGAAACTTAAATAAGAGAGCTAATACTCTCTTTTATTATAAATAGGATATACCTAAAGGTATAATAGATAAATAACTATAGTACTAATATATATAGTTATTAAAACCTATTACTATTAATAATTAGGATAACTTTAAGGATAAGGACCTAATACTTATTATAGCTACTTAAATTAAGGCTTTTAGTACTCCTATTAATACTAAATAGAATCTAGAAGAGCTATTATTTAAAAAATAGTAAGTAGCTACTTAAATAAAAGATAAAGTATACTTATAGGCTTAGTAGGCTATACTAAATAGTAAATAAAGGTTCTTATTAGAAATAAGCTAGAAAGCCTTTATTTTAGAGTATTTAGTAGATACTAATATAGATCTCTAATATTAAGATTATTAATAGGTTCTAGATAATAAATCTTTATAAATAAGAATTATCTATACTATATATACTTTACCTACTTTAAGTTATCTAGAAAGAGACTCTACTTATAAAGTAGTTATATAAGATTTCTTTTAGTTAAATATATTAAATAATATCTATTAATATATTAAAAACTATAATATCTATAGATAAATAAAACCCTAGTAGGATAGCTTCTATAAACTACTAAAACTATTACTATTACTAGAATAGATTTAGAAAGAGATTTTAATAGATTTTATTATTAGACTACTTAAAAGTAAGGGCTGTATAAACCTAATAGTTATTATAGATTATTTAAATAAGAATATAATTCTTATTCTTTTACTAAATATTAAAGTTACTATAGTAGTTAATACCTTTATCTAGTTTATAGTTACTTACTACTAGTTACTAAATACTATTATTTTAGATAGAGGAACTTAATTTATTAGTAAATTTTAGATAATACTTTATAAGCTCTATAGTATTAATTATAAATTATTAATAGCCTATTATTTATAAATTAATAGTTTAATAAAGAGAATAAATTTTACTATTAAAGCTTACCTACGTGTGTATATTACGTAGGATTAAAAAGACTAAGCAAAATATATTAGAATAGCTATAATAGCTATTAAAGTATAAGAAGTAGTAGTAATAAAGATAAGCTCTTTCTTCCTTTAATATAGATATTACGTAGACCCTCTATAGTTATATTTAGCTATTAAGATAACTAAAACTTTATACTTAAATAAAAAGAAAGCCCTAGTAATTATAGATAAGCTTAAAAAAGCGTTTAATCTTACTTATATATTAATAGCGAATAATTAGTAAGAATAAAAGAAATAGACTAATAAGAGATATAAGAAGACTATATAACTATAGATAGGTAATAAGGTATAGCTTATACTTAGAATATATATAAAGACTACGTGTATAAGTAAAAAGCTAGACTAGAAAAACTTAAAGTATATAGTTATTAAGCTTATTAAAACTTACGCTATTAAATTAGATATACTAGGTAAGACTAAGAAAGTCTTTAATATAAATAGACTATACCTTACTGCTAATAACCTACTACTAAGTTAACTATTAATAGACTACTAACTAGAGCCTATTATTATTAATAGAGAGCTTAAGTACTTTATTAAAAGGATTATAGATAAATAAAAATATTACTATAGATATAGATTCTAGTATTAGCTTCTAGTTAAATAGAAAGACTATAAGAGACCTACTTAGGAACCTACTTTAGAGTTTATAAATATAGAAGCCTTAGTAGCGTAGTATAGAACTATACTAAGTACTTAAAAGTATTTTTACCTTTCTATCTTTTTACCTTTCTACTATTATACTTACTCTTAAAGCTATAGATACTAAAGCTTTAACTAAATAAAGATATAATAGAACTATTAACCTATCTACCTAAGCGTTATAAAGCTATTACGCAGAATAATTATTTAAAAGTAGATAATCTATATATATTTAGTTAAGTAATAGTTTTATAGTATAATACTATTATATAACTATACGTATAGAGGTTATTTGCTTTTTACTTTAAAGTTTAAACCTAGTTATTTTCTATTACTATTATTTTTCTTTTTACCTTTAAAGTATACTATATAAGGATACTTAAGTAAAAAAGTAGTTAAAGGTAAGTTAACTTTTAGGTAATTTATCCTACTTATATACTAAAGTATTAATAGAATAGATTAACTTAGTTATCTTTTTATCTTTTTTTTAACCTACATTTAAGCCTAGCTATATACTATTACTATTATACGCTTTCTTTTTACCTTTTTTAAATAAGCCTAACCCTAATAAGGGGGTATTATTATAGGCTAAGTCTCTAAGGCCTTAGCTAGTTAGCCTTAGTATCCTTTAGCTAAGCCCTTAAGCCCCTAAGGCCTTAGCTAGATAGTTTTAGTATTCTTTTTATTCTTTTCTAGCCTTACTACTAGATAATACTACTTAGATACTTTCTTAGTACTTATAATAGTTAAGAGTACTATACTATAGTTATAATACCTTACAATATAAAGGCCTGCCTAGACCTTAGTATAGGGGCTATCCTTAAGAGCCTGCCTAAGAGCCCTTATAGCTCTCTATCGAATTTACTTATTATTACCCTACACTCAAGCCATCAAGGCAGCCCCTTACAAGAGAAAGCTATTAAAATATTAAATAATATATTTTAATATAAAATTTATAATAAGCTAGTTAAAAAAAACTAGCTTTTATTTAGGTGGCCCCTAAACGGACACCCCCTTTGGCTAAACGGACACCCCCCTTTTTTAGCTTTTTTAAAAAACCTAAGTATAACTTTTTTATTATAATATCTATTAAAAATCTAAAAAGTAGGTTTAATAGAGAATTAAATTGCACTATAAGTCTATTAAAGTAGTTTTTTAATAACTAGTATACTTATAGTTATATAAATTATTTAAAAAGTGTAGCTAGTAAGACTCGCTTAAGGCTCGCTTAAGATTTCAGCCACAAGGAAAATTAAAACTTTAATAATTAATATCTTAATAAATAGTAGACCTAAAACTCTAATTTTAAAACTATAATATTATTTAGATAATAGGCTATATTATTAGTATTTTAGATTACTTTTATTAATTCTATTTACTTTATTATATAGCTATAAAAGGGGGGGTGTCTGTTTAGCCAAAGGGGGTGTCCGTTTAGGGGCCACCTTTATTTAAGTAATACTAAATTTTTATACTATATAAAGAAGTAAAGCTATTTACTATTAAATAATAAAATAGATAGTATTAAATATACTAGTAAAAATAGCTTTTTTAATAAAAAAAATATTATTATAAAACTAAGAACTTTTATTTTAACTATAGTAAAAATAACTACTATTTTTAAAATTATTATAAAAAAATAAGCTTAGCTAAAACTAGCTTAAAAAAGTTTAAAAATTAAAAAATAATTTTAGCTAAAGTAGTTAAAATAAAAAATAAAAATAAATACTACTTTAATAAAACTTTAAGTACTAGAAAAACTACTATTAAAAAAATATTTTTTAAAAATATTACTTTAAATAAAAGTTTTAGTAAAAAGCTCTTAAAAAAAGTAGCTTTTATTAAAAGTTATAGCTAAAAGCTAAAAATAAGTAAGTATAAAATATATAAAAATTAAAACTAGTTTAAAAAAAATTAATATATAGAGTAAAGTATTAGTTATAAATACTTTAGTTAATTTAAATTATTATACTTTAATAATAATTAACTTTAATAACTTTATTTTTATTATAATTAGCTTAATTTTTATTTAAAAAGTTTATTTATAGTATATAAAGATAATACTTTAAAAAGTTATTAAGATTAAATAAAATAGCTAAATTAATTAAGTAGCTTACTTTAAGTTTAATATTAATAAATACTAAGACTATAAATAAAAATATATAGCTAATTAATACTTTAAATTTAATATTATACTTAAAAAACTATAGATAAATAAGTATAAAGTTATATTTATATTTTATAAACTATTTATTTATATATATTTAATTAAATAAAGAATATACCTTTAAGCTTATAATAAAAGGCCTAAATAAGATAGCTTAAAGCTTTAAAAAATTAAAGCTATAATATATATATTATAAATATAATATTTAAAAAAATAAAATTTATAATTTAAATTTTTATAGTATTTATAGCTAATATTAATAAAATACTAGTATTTAAAGCTAAAGTTAATTATAAAGTCTTACTACTTAAAGCTTATAAAAATTAAGTATAAATATTTAAGTTTAAAATTATATTTAAATAAGGTTTATATTAGTTAAATATTAACTATATAATTAAAATAAATAAAAATAAAAAAAGTAAAAAAAAACTAGCTCTATAAATTTTTTTATATAATATAAGCTAAAAAAAAGTCTTTATTTTTTATAAGTACTTTATAGTACTATTAAATAAAAAGTAAATTTATATTAATAGTTTATTTACTACCTTATTAGTATTATTTATAAAAAAATTAAATAAAAGTTTATATTTTTATATAAATTATTAAGCTTTTAATACTATTACTTAGAAAAACTATTACTTTTTACTTTTAATTTAAAAAATACTAAATAATATTACTAAAGCTAAGTACTTTATAAAAATTAATATATTTATTATCTTTTATAAAATTTATATCTATAAAAAAGATAAATAAAAAACTATATTTTATATTTAATTTAGTTTATATAAATAGATAGTTACTCTCTTTAGACTAGTAAATATACTAAGTACTTTTTAATATTATATTAATTAAATACTATAAAAATATATTAATAACTTTTACTTAATATATTTAAATAATATACTAATCTATACTAATAGATCTTTTAAGTAGTACTATAAGAATATAAATAAAATACTTAATATTATAAAAGTAGTTAGCTTTTTTCTAGATATTAATAAGTATAAATTTAATATTACTTTTATAAAATACTTAAGCTTTATTATTAAAATAAAAAAAAACTTTTATATAAACTCTAAAAAAGTTAAAGTTATTAAAGAATAAAAGACTTTTTATATATAAAAGAGTATATATAGTTTCTTTAAATTTATAAATTTTTATTAGTACTTTATTAAAAACTATTTAAGCTTAATTATACTTTTTATATTTTTAATAAAATTAAATACTCTTTTTTATTAAGAAAAGAATTAATAAAATATTTTTAATAAGCTAAAAGTAATTTTTATTATTAAGCTAGTATTAGTTTAATTTAACTAAAATTATAAAACTATTTTAAAAATAGACTCTTTAAAATAGTTAACTTTTAAAATATTTTTATAGTATAGTAATAATAAGTTACTTTACTTAGTTACTTACTTTTTAAAAAAAAAATTTATATTTATAAAGCTAACTATAAAATATATAATAAAAAGTTACTTATTATAATTAATTATTTTAAAAAATAAAATATAAAGCTCTATTTAGTTAAAAAGTTTATAGTTATTATAAACTATAAAAACTTTAAGTACTTTATAAAGCTATATTAATTAAATAATTACTAAATAAAATAGTTTTTTATTTTAAAAAAAATACTAGATAATTATTACTTATTATTTTAAAAAATTAAATAAAAGAGCTAATACTTTTTTTTATTATAAATAGGATATACTTAAAGGGATAATAAATAAATAACTATAATACTAATATATATAGTTATTAAAACTTATTACTATTAATAATTAGGATAACTCTAAGAATAAAGACTTAATATTTATTATAACTACTTAAATTAAAGCCTTTAATACTTTTATTAATACTAAATAAAATTTTAGTATTTTTATTAATACTAAATAAAATCTAAAAAAGTTATTATTTAAAGAATAGTAGGTAGCTATTTAAATAAAAGATAAAGTATATCTATAAGCCTAGTAAGCTATACTAAATAGTAAATAAATTTTTTTATTAAAAATAAATTAAAAAGCTTCTATTTTAGAGTATTTAGTAAATACTAATATAAATTTCTAATATTAAAATTATTAATAAATCCTAGATAATAAACTCTTATAAATAAAAATTATTTATACTATATATACTTTACTTACTTTAAGTTATC
Source organism: Lophiotrema nucula (assembly GCA_010015825.1). NCBI lineage: Eukaryota > Fungi > Ascomycota > Dothideomycetes > Pleosporales > Lophiotremataceae > Lophiotrema > Lophiotrema nucula. Next base: position 12,244 of record ML977388.1, read on the forward strand.
TAAAAAAAGACTCTACTTATAAAGTAATTATATAAAATTTCTTTTAGCTAAATATATTAAATAATATTTATTAATATATTAAAAACTATAATACTTATAGATAAATAAAACCTTAGTAAAATAGTTTTTATAAACTACTAAAACTATTACTATTATTAGAATAGATCTAAAAAAAGATTTTAATAAATTTTATTATTAAACTACTTAAAAGTAAGGGCTATATAAACTTAATAGTTATTATAAATTATTTAAGTAAAGATATAGTTTTTATTTTATTACTAAATATTAAGGTTACTATAGTAGTTAATACTTTTATTTAGTTTATAATTACTTACTACTAGTTACTAGATACTATTATTTTAAATAAAGGAATTTAATTTATTAGTAAATTTTAGATAATACTTTATAAGCTTTATAGTATTAATTATAAGTTATTAATAGTTTCTTATTTATAGACTAATAGTTTAATAGAGAGGATAAATTTTATTATTAAAACTTACTTACGTATATATATTATATAGGATTAAAAAAACTAAGTAAAATATATTAAAATAGCTATAATAGCTATTAAAGTATAAAAAGTAGTAATAATAAAAATAAGTTTTTTTCTCTTTTAATATAAATATTACGTAGACCCTTTATAATTATATTTAGCTATTAAAATAACTAAAACTTTATAGTTAAATAAAAAGAAAGTTTTAGTAATTATAAATAAGTTTAATAAAGTATTTAATTTTACTTACGCGTTAATAGTAAATAATTAGTAAAAATAAAAAAAATATAAACTAATAAAAAATATAAAAAAGTTATATAACTATAAGTAGATAATAAAGTATAGTTTATACTTAGAATATATATAGAGACTATATATATAAGTAAAAAGCTAGACTAAAAAAACTTAAAGTATATAATTATTAAACTTATTAAAACTTATACTATTAAATTAAATATACTAAGTAAGACTAAAAGAGTCTTTAATATAAATAGACTACGCCTTACTACTAGTAACCTATTACTAAGTTAACCTTTAATAGACTACTAGCTAAAACCTATTATTATTAATAATAAGCTTAAGTACTTTATTAAAAGAATTATTATAGGCTAAGCCTTTAAGGCCTTGGCTAGCTAGCCTTAGTAGTACTTCTTTATTCCTCCTTACTCTCCTTTATTATATAACCTAAGGGCTAGTTAACTCTTAGCTATTCTTTTACTTACTAAATTTATTATATAGTCCTTTAGTTTACTCTCTTTAGGAAGCCTAACCTAAACCTTAGTATAGGGTTAACCTAAGGCCTAGTAAGGTTAACTTAAAGCCTAGTATAGGACTCTACCTAAACCTTATATATAGAAGCTTTCCTTAAAAGCTAACCTAGAGCCCTTATAGCTCCTTATCGAATTTACTTATTATTACCCTATACTTAAGCCATCAAGGTAGCCCCTTACAAGAATTATAAATAAATAAAAATATTACTATAAATATAGATTTTAGTATTAACTTCTAGTTAAATAAAAAAACTATAAAAGACTTACCTAAAAACTTACTTTAGAGTTTATAAATATAAAAGTTTTAGTAGTATAATATAAAACTATATTAACTACTTAAGAGTATTCTTACCTTTTTACTCTTTTATTTTTATACTTACTTTTAAAGCTATAAATACTAAAACTTTAACTAAATAAAAATATAATAGAACTACTAACTTATCTATTTAAGTATTATAAAACTATTATATAAAATAATTATTAAAAGAAAATAATCTATATATCTTTAGTTAAATAATAGTCTTATAGTATAATCCTATTATATAACTAGATATATAAAGGTTATTTACCTTTTACTTTAGAGTTTAAACCTAGCTATTTTTTATTACTATTATTTTTTTTTTTTACTTTTAAAGTATACTATATAAGGATACCTAAGTAAAAAACTAGTTAAAAGTAAGTTAATTTTTAAGTAATTTATTTTAATTATATACTAAAGTATTAATAGAATAAGTAGTTTAGTTACTTTTTACCTTTTTAACCTATATTTAAGCTTAGCTATATACTATTACTATTATATACTTTCTTTTTACTTTTTCAAATAGGCCTAACCTTAAAAGGGGGGTATTATTATAGACTAAGCTTTTAAAGCCTTAGCTAGTTAGCCTTAGTATTCTTTAACTAAGCCCCTAAAGCCTTAGTTAAGTAGCCTTAGTATTCTTTTTATTTTTTTCTAATTTTACTACTAAATAGTACTACTAGAATACTCCTTTAGTACTTATAGTAGTTAAAAGTACTATACTATAGTTATAATACTTTATAGTATAAAGGCCTGCCTAGACTTTAGTATAGAGGCTATCCTTAAGAGCCTGCTTAAGAGCCCTTATAGCTCTCTATTATCTCTATTAAATTTACTTATTATTACCCTACACTTAAGCCATCAAGGCAGCCCCTTACAATTAATACTAAATAAAATCTAAAAAAGCTATTATTTAAAGAGTAGTAAGTAGCTACTTAAATAAAAAATAAAATATACCTAAAAGCCTAATAGGCTATACTAAATAATAAATAAAAGTTTTTATTAAAAATAGACTAAAAAGTTTCTATTTTAGAGTATTTAATAAATACTAATATAAATTTTTAATATTAAAATTATTAATAAGTCCTAAATAATAAACTTTTATAAATAAAAATTATTTATACTATATATACTTTACTTACTTTAAGTTATCTAAGAAGAGACTCTACTTATAAAATAATTATATAAAATTTCTTTTAGCTAAATATATTAAATAATATTTATTAATATATTAAGAACTATAATACTTATAAATAAATAAAACTTTAATAAAATAATTTTTATAAACTACTAAAACTATTACTAAAATAGATTTAAAAAAAAATCTTAATAGATTTTATTATTAGACTACCTAAAAGTAAGGGCTATATAAACCTAATTATTATTATAAATTATTTAAGTAAAAAAATAAGTTCTATTTTATTACTAAATATTAAAATTACTATAGTAGTTAATACTTTTATTTAGTTTATAGTTACTTACTACTAGTTACTAGATACTATTATTTAAAAAAAATTTTTTTTAATTTATTAGTAAATTTTAGATAATACTTTATAAGCTTTATAGTATTAATTATAGGTTATTAATAGCTTATTATTTATAGACTAATAGTTTAATAGAGAGGAGAAATTCTACTATTAAAGCTTACTTATATATATATATTATATAAGATTAAAAAGACTAGATAAAATATATTAGAATAACTATAATAGCTATTAAAGTATAAAAAGTAGTAGTAATAAAGATAAGTTTTTTTTTTATATATAAATATTATATAGACTTTCTATAGTTATATCTAACTATTAAGATAACTAAAGCTTTATAGTTAAATAATAAAAAAGCTTTAGTAATTATAGATAAACTTAATAAAATATTTAATTTTATTTATATATTAATAGTAAATAATTAGT
>ML977388.1:15740-32307 GCA_010015825.1 Lophiotrema nucula
TAGTAAAAAAAAAAAAAAACTAATAAAAGATATAAAAAGGCTATATAATTATAAGTAAGTAATAAAGTATAGCTTATACTTAAAATATATATAAAGACTATATATATAAGTAAAAAGCTAGACTAAAAAAACTTAAAGTATATAGTTATTAAGCTTATTAGAACTTATACTATTAAATTAAATATACTAAGTAAAACTAAAAAAGTCTTTAATATAAATAGACTACGCCTTACTACTAAGTTAACTTTTAATAAACTACTAGCTAAAACCTATTATTATTAATAGTAAGCTTAAATACTTTATTAAAAGAATTATAAATAAATAAAAATATTACTATAGATATAAATTCTAATATTAGCTTTTAGTTAAATAAAAAGACTATAAAAAACCTACTTAGGAACTTATTTTAGAGTTTATAAATATAAAAGCCTTAATAATATAGTATAGAACTATACTACGCACCGTAGCCTATACCTTTACTATATTTAGAAGTAGAGTATTAGTATAGGCCTTATAAAGGCTAATATTAACTATAGTTTTTTTAACGCGTCCGTAACCCGTAATTTTTATAAAAAGGGTAATTAATTTAACTAGTATATAGCTTACTATAAGTTAGACTTAGTAGATTACTTTAAAGTAGTATTATTTAGCGTAATTTAGACTATATTAGAGCTAATATTTTAAGGTTTTTATTAAGTACTAAGTTAAGGTAGCTGCGGTTAGTTATATACGTTAGGCTATTAAAGGCCTTAATAATACTACTACTAATAATTAAGTTAATATAGCTATATAAACCTTATATAATATAGCCTAAGACTTTATAAAGACTTAAAAGAGGTATATATTAGTATATTTTAGACTAAGTTAGCTTTAATATTAGTAGATATTATAGAGCTAATAGTATCTACTACTTCTTATATAATAGTCTTAAGGGTATTACTTAGTTAGCTATAAAAAGTAAAGTTTATAACTATACTACTATCTATATTAATTAAAAGTATAAGTTAGTTAATAATATAATTAATTATAATAATAATACCTTAGAGCGTCTAAAGGACAATTCTTTATAAGTAATATATCTAAGTTATACCTATTTAAACTTTACTAACTTATTATTTTAGAAAGTAGCTAGGCCTATTAAGAAGGTCTATAAGTTAAAGTATTATACTAAAAATAATACCTAGGTAGTATAATATAGCTTAAATTAGTATAAGTTAGTCTTACTATAGCTTAATTAGTAAAGTATAAATTATCCTAAACTTAAGATTATAAGTTTAAGTTTTATTAGTATCTTTTAGACTATCTTAGTATAGCTAAAATTTTCTTTTTAATTTTATAGTAATCCTTTACCTTTATAGAATAAAGTTATATATTCTAGCTAGTAATAGCTTTTAATAAATATAAAAGATTCTTCTTAATCTATCTTATCTTAATTTAGACTAAATTAGAGTCTTTAAAAATTTATTTTAAAAATTTTCTAAGTTTAATAATCTTTATAAGGAATTCCTAAGTTTAGTAGTAACTCTTTATAATAGTACTATTAAACTTTTTAAAACTTTTATTAAAAAAAATAAAAGAAGGTAGCTATTTCTAAAAGTACTATACTATTCTTAGAGTAATTTAAAATAATTTAGGTTATTTTTTTTTTCTTTTAGTTAAGATAAATATCTATAATCTTACTTTATATACTTTTACTTTTTAGGTTTAATACTATACTTTTTTTAAAATATATATAGTATATTATTACTTATATTAAGACTTAGTTCCTAAGAGTTTTCTTCTATTAAGTAGTTTTTTTATTTAACTAGATATTTCTAAACTCTTACTAAGTTTAAGTATTAGTTAATAACTCTCTTAATTTTATATATATTATTACCTAGTTTATAAAGTATATTCTAAATTTAAGTAATTAGATATATTAATATTCTTTTAACCTAAAATAGCTCTAGTAGAGATATATAAAAGATAAAGTAAATTACTTTTAGCTCTAGTATAATAATTTTATATATATTATTTAAAATCTTCCTCTTAACTATTTCTAAACTAATAAACTTTTAGTTTAGTTTCTTTTTAGGTTATTTTAAAGTAATATAGTAATTAAATAATATTATTTTTTTTTTTTTTTAGAAAGCTCTATAGAGTTATTTTTTATTAGTATATTTTTTTTAGTATATAACTATATTTTAAATCTTTCTTTTATACTCTACTTAAAGTATAAGAGTTTTAGCTATAATATTCTTACTTAAAGGCGCTTCTTCTATATCTAGTAGTCTTTCTAGTTAATTAAGGCTATAAAGGTTAGCCCTATAGTAAGCCTAAAAAGGTAATATACTTATAGTTATATAGACACTATTATTATAGGTAAACTCTATAATAGATAGCTAGTAGGCTTAATTATTCTATTTAAGGCTATAGAAATATTATAAGTACGCCTTAAGTATTTAGTTCTACCTTTTAGTTTATCTATCTATTTCTAAGTAATAGGTAAAAGTTATAACCCTTTTTAAGTTAGTATAGTATAAAAAAGTTTTTTAAAATTTTAATACTATTAGTTATCTTTAGTCTATAAGGCTTCTTTTTAGGTAGCTATAAAGCCTAATAACTTTATTTATTTATATCTTAGCTAGTATATCTATAGGATATTTTATAAGAACTAAAATATAATATACTATTTTAGTAAGACAATCTATAACTACTATAATTCTATTATATACTAGCCCTAATAGCTTACTATCTAAAAGATTAGTAATAAAATTAAATATAACGTTAAACTATAGGTACTCTAGTATAGGAAGTAGTATTAAGAGCCTATAAGAATAATATTATTATAGCTTTACTATTTTATAGAGTATATAGTTCTTATAGTACGCCTTTATATCTACTTATATATTAGGCTACTAGTATTAGTATTATATACGTTTTAAGGTTTTCTTAAACTTTATATATCTAGATATTAGATTATTATAAGCGTTATAAAGTACTTTAGACTATAGCTCTAGTAAGTTAAGTAGTTTTTTAGATTTTATAAGTAGCCTAACCTTATTATAACTATTAGATAATAAGGTAGAGCTTTTAAAACTAGAAAAATCTTATTTAGGGTCTTCTAGGTCTAGCTAGTATAACTTAAATCTAATTAGACTTAATAAGCCTATAGACCCTTTTTTTAAAAGTTTTTATATCTTTTTTAAAATTATTACTTATAGTAATTCCCTTTTAAGCTTTAGGGTCTAAGAAAGGGACTATCTAATATTTTTTAGTTATAACTTATCCTCCTTATCTTTATCTATATTAGCTACCTTAATTAAGGCTACTATAAGATTATTAAGGTTCTAGTATGCCCTAATTAATAGTTTAGTTTTTATAAGTACTAGGTATACTTTATTATACCTCTTCTTATCCTTATATACCTTAGCTATATAGTCTAGTTACTAAGATAGGCTATTTATAGAGTTTTTAGCCTTAGGTTTATAAATAAGGGTATAATTAAACTTAGTAAGTTTAAAGTAAGACTATATATACTATTAGTTTAACTTCTTAGTATCTATAAACTAGAAAAAGTTATTATAGTTTATAAATAGATTAAACTAGATAGCTTTAAAGTAATACCTCTAATATATTAAACTCTTAACTATAGCTAATAGTTTCTTATTATAAGTATTATAATTATACTTAGTTAAGTTTAGCTTTTTTAAAAAAAAATTAATTAGCCTTTAGTAATCCTACTTATCCTTATTATAAACTAACTAAGTTAGAATACTAAAAATTACTCCTCTAAAAGCGTCTACCTTTACTTTTATTTTTTATAAAAAATTATAGTAGACTAAAATTAGTATACTATAAAAAGTATCTTTAAGTATTTAAAATACTTAGTAAGCGTCTTTTTAGATTTTAAGTAGTTAACTCTTCTCTTTTCTCTATATATAACTACTCTTAGTATAATTTAGCCCTTTTTAGGTTAACTTAGTTAATAGTAAAGTAATCTAAGAGAACTTTACTATAAACTAATAGTAGTAGTTTATAAATCTAATAAATACTTAGATATTGTATACTATCTTTAGTTTTAGCTAGCTTATAATTATATTTAAATAAAATTTATTAAACTTAATTCTTTTTAAATATATAATAAAGCCTAAGAACTTAATCTTTTATTAGTAAAAGAAATACTTTTTTAAGTTTTTAAATAGTTTTACTCTTCTTAATCTTTCTAGGACTAGCTTAATATATATAATATAATCCTTTTTATTATTAAAAAAGATTAGGATATTATCTAAGTAGATAATATAATATATATCTACTAGTTTTACTAAGACTTATAAAATATAAGCCTAGAACTATATAGGTATATTTATAAGCCTAAAAGGTATTATAGTATACTTAAAGTAACTATATCTTATATAAAATATAGTCTTCTACTTATTACTCTCTTATATATAAACTCTATAGTATACCTTATAAATATCTAACTTTATATAATACTTTACCTTAGCTAACCTTTTTAGAGATTCTATAATTAGTAATAATAAGTAGTAGTTCTTAACTATAACCTTATTTAGGCCTCTATAATCTATATAGAGCTATAAGGTACTATCCTTTTTTTTTATAAAAAGGATTAGCGTTTTAGCTAGTAATTTTAACTTTTTAATAAACTTTCTTTTTAAGTAATCTTTTAGATATTTCTATAATATAGTAAGTTTTACTTTAGAGAGATTATAAAGTAGTTAATATAGAGGTCTTACGCTATTTTTAAACTTAATTATTAAATTATAGTTCCTATAACTAGCTAGGGTAATACCCTCCTACTTATTAAAAATATTATAATAATTAGTATACTTTAGCCTTAATTAGCCTAGGGTAGGTTCTTTAGGTCTACTAACTATAGCTACTAATACTATAAGTATATCTACCTTACCTAATTCTATTATATAAGTAAACTAGTTTATATTCTTAATAGCTACTTATATATAGGTAGCTCTTTCTTTAGCCTTCTTACCTTAGAATAGTAACTACTTTATAGCTAAGTTTATTTTTAAGTTATTCTTAGTAATCTAAAGTATTCCTAAATATATCTAATACTAATAAAGTAATCTTACTATAAAGGATATTTACTAGGTATATATTTTCCTATATAAATTATATAGAGTTAATTTTATATAAGCTTAGCTAGTAATCTTTAAAGTAGATCTACTAGTAGTAGTAACTACTACTTTTAGTAATAGTTCTACTTTTAAGCTATACTCCTTTACTAAGTCTTTTAATATTAGGTTTAATAAATAAGCTAAGTCTACTAAGATCTTAATACCTACTATCTCCCTTAAATTAGACCTAATAGTAATAGGTAGTTAAAGATAGTAGTAGAGTAAGTTTTTTAAGCTCTTTAACTCTTTATTTTATTAAGTAAAGTTTATAAAGGCTATAAAGAATAGAGTTACTTCTATATCCCTTTACCTTTTCCTAACTAAGTCTAAGTTAGCTTTTCTTTCTATAGTTCTAAATAATTAAGCTTTTTATAGCTTTTTTTATTATAGTTCTAATAGATAATAGTTATTCTAGCTAGCTTTAAGGAGGCGTCCCCCCTTTTATACCTACTTAGACTATTCTAGCTCTTTCTAGTAGCCTTTAGCAGCTTACTAGGGTCTCTAAGCCTAGTATCTAAGGTCTACTTCCTACTATCCTTAGACTTCTTATAATCTTAGTAGCCTATATACTACCGTCTCTAGATTTAATTTACACAGTCTTTAACTGTTATAGGCTGAGCCTCTAAGGCCTTGGCTAGTTAGCCTCGGTGTCCTTTGGCTGAGCCTCTAAGCCTCTAAGGCCTCGGCCGGATAGCCTCAGTATCCTTTTTATTCTTCCCTAGCCTTACTACTAGATAGTACTGCTTAGACACTCTCTTAGTACTTATAGTAGTTAAGAGTACTATACTATAGTTATAATACTTTATAATATAAAGGCCTACCTAGACCTTAGGATAGAGGCTATTCTTAAAAGCCTACTTAAGAGCCTTTATAGCTCTCTATTAAATTTACTTATTATTACCTTATACTTAAGCTATTAAGGTAGCCCCTTATATTTAAATTTAATTATTTTATAATATATAAGTATTATACTTCTAATTCTTTATAGCTCTTTAGAGCTTAATCTAAACTTAGCCTATTACTTAGTAAATACTATTTATAGAAGTCTTAATTAACGTATTATATTAAGCCTTATAGGTAGAAAGTCTATTAAGTAAAGCCTTAGTTAATATAATATACTAAGCCTTATAGATACTAAATTTCTAAGATTAAAAAGTCTTAAAACGTATAATCTTTTAAGCTTTAAGTAACTTTTTAAGTTATCTTTTAAAGCTTATTTAGTAGTAAGCTAATAACTAGCTATTAGTAAAATAGGCTATTAATTAATACTTAAGAAAGCCTATACTTTAGGTTATTAAAAAGAATAAAGATATAGTTATAACTACTATAGTCTTATATAGTATAGCTTAAGTAGTAGTACTTAGTAAAGTTCTACTACTATACTTATATAAATAATAATAGTAGTATTTTTAGAATCTTATTATTATACTAAATTTAAAGGAATAGCTTAATTAGAAGATTAGTACTTAAGTACTTAATATAAAAAGATATAATTTAGCCTTCTAGTATAAGGGGCTAATAATATACTTACTTATTAATATTATTAAACTTCTTAAATTCTATATTTAAAATATTTTAGCTAGTAGATTTTAAGATAAAGCTTTTACTAGTGCCTAGCTTTAGGTAAAGGAGTAAGGCTATAGTAAAAAGGAAGCCTTAAAAGCTATAGCTAGTATTAAGAAAATAATTTAGTATTTATCTATAGTAAAAATAGTATCTATATTAATACTAAGATCTTTAATATAGAATTTCTTAAGAGAAGAGGTTATTAAGAACTTACTAGAAACTTAGACTTAAGAACTATTAGCTTTCTATAACTAAGCTAAAACTTAACTATTATTATAGTTAATAATATTACTAATAGCCTTTAATATAAAAAGATTAACTAGAGAACGTTATAAATATTTCTTTAACTTTTAGAGATTTAATAGTATAAAGTTAAAGTATTTAAGTTAGTACTTAGCTATTATAAGTAAATTTACTACTAACTAGAATAATTACTTAATATAAGAGTTAAGTTACTAATATATCTATAACTACTTTAAGGGTAAGGCCTATATTATTATAACCTTTTTTATAAAGTCTAGCTAAAAAACTAGCTATAATATTAATTAGTTATAGACTTTTCTAAACTCTTATTTTAAAGACTATTATATAAAAGTATAAGCTTATAATAAGATTACGTATATAAAATAGAGTAAGTATAAAGTTAAAAAGTATTTTTATAACTTTAAAGAGTAGTAGTTATATATAGGCCTTAGTAATAATAATATAATAAAGATAATACTATTTTAAAATAGCCTAAAGGATAAGATTTAGTCTTAATTAATAAGAGTTTATATTAATTTATATACTACGCTCTAGGAGAGAGCTATTAAGATATTAAATAATATATTTTAATATAGAATCTATAATAAGCTAGTAGAAAGAACTAGTTTCTATTTAAGTAATACTAAATTTTTATACTATATAAAGAAGTAAAGCTATTTACTATTAAATAATAAAATAAATAGTATTAAATATACTAGTAAAAATAGCTTCTCTAATAAAGAGAGAGATTACTATAGGACTAAGAATCTTTATTTTAACTATAGTAGTAGAGATAACTACTATTTTTAAAATTACTATAAGAAAGTAAGTTTAACTAAAAATAGCTTAAAAAAGCTTAAAGATTAAAAAGTAATTTTAGCTAAAGTAGTTAAAATAAAAAATAAAAATAAGCGCTACTCTAATAAAACTTTAAGTAGTAGAAAAACTATTATTAAAAAAGTATTCTTTAAAAATAATACTCTAAATAAGAGTTCTAGTAAAAAGCTTTTAAAAAAAAATAGCTTTTATTAAAAGTTATAAGTAAAAGCTAAAGGTAAGTAAGTATAAAATATAAAAAAATTAGAACTAGTTTAAAAAAACTAATATATAAAGTAAGGTATTAGTTATAGATACTTTAGTTAATTTAAATTATTATACTTTAATAATAATTAATTCTAGTAGCTTTATTTTTATTATAATTAGTTTAATTTTTACTTAGAAAGCTTACTTATAGTATATAAAGATAGTACTTTAAAAAGTTATTAGAATTAAAAAAAGTAGCTAAATTAACTATATAGCTTATTTTAAGTTTAATATTAATAAATACTAAAACTATAAATAAAGATATATAGCTAACTAGTACTTTAAATTTAATATTATACTTAAAAAACTATAGATAAATAAGTATAAAGTTATACTTATACCTTATAAGCTATTTATCTATATATACTTAACTAAATAAAGGATTTACCTCTAAGCTTATAATAGAAGGCTTAAATAGAATAGCTTAAAGCTTTAAGAAATTAGAGCTATAGTATATATATTATAAATATAATATTTAAAAGAGAAAGGATCTATAATCTAGGTCTTTATAGTATTTATAGTAAATATTAATAAAGTACTAGTATTTAAAGCTAAGGTTAACTATAAAGCCCTACTACCTAAAGCTTATAAAGATTAAGTATAAATATTTAACTCTAAAACTATATTTAAGTAAGCTTTATATTAGCTAAGTATTAACTATATAATTAAAATAAATAAAAATAAAAAAAGTAAAAAAAAACTAGCTTTATAAAAACTTTTATATAATATAAGCTAAAGAGAACTCTTTATTTTTTATAAGTACTTTATATTACTACTAAATAAAAAGTAAATTTATATTAGTAGCTTATTTACTACTTTACTAGTATTATTTATAAAGAAACTAGATAAAGGCTTATATTTTTATATAAATTACTAAGCCCTTAATATTATTACTTAAAAGAACTATTATTTTCTACTTTTAATTTAAGAAATACTAAATAATATTACTAAAGCTAAATACTTTATAAAGATTAATATATTTACTACCTTTTATAAGATTTATATTTATAAAAAAGATAAGTAGAAGACTATATTCTATACCTAGTTTAGCTTATATAAATAGATAGTTACTTTCTTTAAACTAGTAAATATACTAAGTACTTTTTAGTATTATATTAACTAAATACTATAAGAATATATTAATAATTTCTACTTAGTATATCTAAATAATATACTAATCTATACTAATAGATCTTTTAGGTAATACTATAAAAATATAAATAAAGTACTTAATACTATAAAGATAGCTAGCCTCCTACTAGATATTAGTAAATATAAATTTAATATTACTTTTATAAAGTACTTAGGCTTTATTATTAAAGTAGAAAAGGGCCTTTATATAAACTCTAAGAAAATTAAGACTATTAAAGAATAAAAAATACCTTATATATAAAAGAGTATACGTAGTTTTTTTAAATTTATAAACTTTTATTAATACTTTATTAAAAATTATTTAAGCTTAGTTATACTTTTTATATTTTTAATTAGATTAAATACTCCTTTCTACTAAAGGAAGAATTAATAAGATATTTTTAATAAGCTAAAAGCTATCTTTATTACTAAGCTAGTACTAGCCTAGTTTAATTAAGATTATAAAATAGTTTTAGAAATAAACTTTTTAAAATAGTTAACTTCTAAAGTATTTTTATAGTATAGTAATAATAAGTTACTTTATTTAGTTACTTACTTTTTAAAAAAGATAAATATTTATAAGGCTAACTATAAGATATATAATAAAAAGCTACTTATTATAATTAACTACTTTAAAGAATAAAACGTAGAGCTCTACTTAGTTAAGAAGTTTATAATTATTATAAACTATAAAAACCTTAAGTACTTTATAAAACTATATTAGTTAAATAATTACTAAATAAAGTAGTTTTTTATTTTAAAAAAATATTAAATAGTTATTACTTATTACCTTAGAAACCTAAATAAGAGAGCTAATACTTTCTTTTATTATAAATAAGATATACTTAAGAGTATAATAGATAAATAACTATAGTACTAATATATATAGTTATTAAAACTTATTACTATTAATAATTAGGATAACTTTAAAGATAAGGACTTAATACTTATTATAACTACTTAAATTAAAATCTTTAGGGCTCCTATTAATACTAAGAAGAATTTTAGTACTTTTATTAATACTAAATAAAATTTAGAAGAGCTATTATTTAAAGAATAGTAAGTAACTACTTAAATAAAAGATAAAGTCTACTTATAAGCCTAGTAGGCTATACTAAATAGTAAATAAAAGTTCCTATTAAAAATAGGCTAGAAAGTCTTTATTTTAAAGTATTTAATAAATATTAATATAAATTTTTAATATTAAGATTATTAATAGGTTTTAGATAATAAACCCTTATAAATAAGAATAGTTTATACTATATATACTTTACTTACTTTAGGTTATCTAAAAAAGGACTCTACTTATAAAGTAATTATATAAGATTTCTTCTAGCTAAATATATTAAATAATATTTATTAATATATTAAAAACTATAATACTTATAAATAAATAAAACTCTAGTAAGATAGCTTTTATAAACTACTAAAACTATTACTATTACTAGAATAGATCTAAAAGGAAATTTTAAGAAATTTTATTATTAAACTACTTAAAAGTAAAGGCTATATAAACCTAATAGTTATTATAGATTATTTAAGTAAAAATATAGTTTTTATTTTATTACTAAATATTAAAGTTACTATAGTAGTTAATACTTTTATTTAGTTTATAGTTACTTACTACTAGTTACTAGATACTATTATTTTAAATAAAGGAACTTAATTTACTAGTAAATTTTAAATAATACTTTATAAGTTCTATAGTATTAATTATAAGTTATTAATAGCTTATTATCTATAAACTAATAGTTTAATAAAGAGGATAAATTTTACTATTAAAGCTTACCTACGTACGTATATTACGTAGGATTAGAAAAACTAAGTAAAATATATTAAAATAGCTATAATAGCTATTAAAGTATAAAAGGTAGTAGTAATAAAGATAAGTTTTTTCTTCTTTTAATATAGATATTATGTAAACTCTTTATAGTCCTATCTAGCTATTAAAATAACTAAAACTTTATAATTAAATAAAAAGAAAGCTTTAGTAATTATAAATAAATTTAATAAAGTATTTAATTTTACTTACGTGTTAATAGTAAATAATTAGTAAAAATAAAAAAAATAAACTAATAAAAGATATAAAGAGGCTATATAACTATAGGTAGACGATAAAGTATAGCTTATACTTAGAATATATATAAAGACTATATATATAAGTAAAAAGCTAAACTAAAAAAACTTAAAGTATATAATTATTAAGCTTATTAGAACTTATACTATTAAATTAGATATACTAAGTAGAACTAAAAAAGTCTTTAATATAAATAGGCTACGCCTTACTACTAGTAACCTACTACTAAGTTAACTATTAATAGACTACTAACTAGAGCCTATTATTATTAATAAAGAGTCTAAGTACTTTATTAAAAGAATTATAAATAAATAAAAATATTACTATAAATATAGATTCTAGTATTAGCTTTTAGTTAAATAAAAAGACTATAAGAGACTTACTTAGGAATCTATTTTAGAGTTTATAAATATAAAAGCCTTAGTAGTATAGTATAGAACTACGCTAAGTACTTAAGAGTATTCTTATTTTTTTATCTTTTTACTATTATACTTACTCTTAGAGCTATAGACGCTAAAGCTCTAATTAAATAAGAATATAATAAAACTATTAATTTATTTATCTAAGTATTATAAAGCTATTATATAGAATAATTATTTAAAAGTAAGTAATCTATATATATTTTATTAAGTAGTAGTCTTATAGTATAATACTATTATATAACTAGTTATATAAAGGTTATTTACCTTTTACCCTAGAGTTTAAACCTAGCTATTTTTTATTATTATTATTTTTTTTTTTACTTCTAAGGTATATTATATAAGGATACTTAAGTAAAAAACTAGTTAAAAGTAAATTAACTTTTAAGTAACTTATTTTAATTATATACTAAAATATTAATAAGATAAGTTAACTTAGTTATCTTCTTACCTTTTTTAACCTACGTTTAAGCCTAGCTATATACTATTACTATTATATACTTTCTTTTTATTTTTTTTAAATAAGCCTAACCTTAATAGGGAGGTATTATTATAGACTAAGCTTCTAAAGCCTTAGCTAGTTAGCCTTAGTATCCTTTAGCTAAGCCTTTAAGCCCCTAAGGCCTTAGCTAAATAGCCTTAGTATTCTTTTTATTCTTCTTTAGCCTTACTATTAGATAGTACTACTTAGATACTTCCTTAGTACTTATAGTAGTTAAGAGCGCTATACTATAGTTATAATACCTTATAATATAAAGGCTTACCTAGACCTTAGTATAGGGGCTATCCTTAAGAGCCTGCTTAAGAGCCCTTATAGCTCTCTATTAAATTTACTTATTGTTACCCTGTACTCAAGCCATCAAGGCAGCCCCTTACATTTAGTAAGTAATAAATAGTTATAATCTATAGTTAGTTATAATTTAAAAAGTCTACTATTAGCTAAAATACTAAAATATAAATAGTACTTTTAGTATACTTAAAATATAATACTTTTAAAAAAATATATAAAATATAGTTATAAAAGTTTTATAGGCTTATTTTAAATAGGTGGCCCTTAAACGGACACCCCCCCTTTTATAGCTATATAATAAAGTTAATAGAATTAATAAAAGTAATCTAAAATACTAATAGTATAGTCTATTATCTAAATAATATTATAGTTTTAAAATTAGAGCTTTAGGATTACTATTTATTAAGATATTAATTATTAAAGTTTTAATTTTCCTTGTGGCTGAAATCTTAAGCGAGACTTAAATAAGGTTTACTAGCCACACTTTTTAGATAATTTATATAGTTATAACTATACTAGTTATTAAAATACTATTTTAATAAACCTATAGTGCATTTTCTTTCTCTATTAAACCTATTTTTTTAGATTTTTAATATATATTATAATAGAGAAGTTATAATTAGGTTTTTAAAAAAAGCTAAAAAAGGGGGGTGTCCGTTTAGCCAAAGGGGGTGTCCGTTTAGGGGCCACCTTTAAATATTAGGAAAAGTTAACTTTATAAAAAAAATATACTTACTACGTCTTATACTACTACTATATAAAAATATATAACTATTAATATTATTTATATACTAAAAAGTAAAAGTAAGTACTTTTTTATTATTACTTAAAAAACTCTAATAGGCTAGTTAAACACTAAAGTATTTATAAAGAATAATTTAGCTACTATTATAAAGTTTATATATAAAAATATTATTTATAGGTAGAAAGTTTATAGCTAAATATAAATTAATAGTAGACTTAAAAATAAGAATATATTAAAGGTTATCTTTAAACTATATAATATTATTTATCTATAGATTTTAATATAGAACTTATAAGTCTAAAAATTTATTAAATAGAAATATATCTTAGTCTATAATACCCTTATAAAGTTACTTAGTAAGTAAATAAATAACTTTTATATAGTAATACTAGTAGAAAAATATACTATCTAAAAAAAGTATAGCTATTTAGTAATATAACTAATAATTAGCTAAAACTTATAACTCTTTATAAAATTTACTCTATTTATATAGTAAACTTTACTATAGAATAAAGTATAAACTTAAAATAAGCTAATTATAATTTATATAATATAACTTAATATATATAATTAAAATTTATAAAATATAATAGCTTATACTTAGAGACTTTAGGCCTAAAAAAAAGACTACTAGAATATTACTTAAAAAATTAAGTATTATATAATAAGTATAAGAGATTTAGTCCTAGTTTAAAATAGTTTTTAGTAAATTAATATATACTAAATAGGCCTATACTAAGTAAGCTAGTTATTCTAAGACTAAAGCTACTATAAATTAAAAAACTTTAATAATACTTTACTAGTAAATATAGTCTTATTTAAAAATATTAAGCTATTTTTTTAGCGCTTACTAAAAGATATTATGAAAGAAAATTATAAATATATTTATTTATAAAACTTAAATTACTAGTACTAAAAGTATAAATAGAAAAAAACTTTAGCCTAGTTTAATAGCTAGTAAGTAAAACTACTAACCTTATTTTATTTTTAGTTACTAGAACTAGACCTACTTTAATAATTATAACTATTAAACTATTATTATCTAGTTAATTATAATCTAACTATTAAAGTAGATAGAAAGTTTAATAAGTATTAGTTATACTAGTTTATATAAGTCTATTTAAAATAATAATATAAATAGTTAAAATAAAAGAGGTAAGTATAAGCAGCTGAGTTCTAGGAACCTAAGATACTAAATAAAATATAAATAAATTTAATAAGAAGCTTAGTTTTAAATTTTAAGTACTAAATTTTTAAAAAAGAGGTTTTAAGCTAAAGCTAGTTAGAATAGTTCTAGAGCCTTAAACTCTAAGGTTCTTTAACTAAGTATTTAGGGCCTTGCCTATTACAATATATAATAAATAATTGTAATAGGTAAGGCCCTAAATACTTAGTTAAAGAACCTTAGAGTTTAAGGCTCTAAAACTATCCTAACTAGCTCTAGCTTAGAACTCCTTTTCTTAAGATTTAGTACTTAAGATTTAAAACTAAGCTCTTTATTAAATTTATCTATATTTTATTTAATATTTTAAGTTCTTAAAACTTAGCTATTTATATTAAATTTAATTATTACTATTTTTTAAAAGAATTTTTAATATTATAAAACTAATAGAAACTTTATTAAAAAATATAACTATATATATACTACTCTATAAAGAGTAGAAAAAAATAGTCTTTATAAACTTAGTAATAGTTAATAAATACTTAATTACTATTTATAAAGTAACTTACTTAATTAGTATTAAAAATAGTTAAAATTTTTAATAATAAAATTATAATTTTACTATAATATCGCCTTTAGAATAGAGGAGTATTAGAAAAAAATATAAACTATAAACTTAAATTAATATTTAAACTAGTAAACTAAATTTAAATAAAGTAACTTTAAAAAAGTAATAAAAAAAGTTATATACTTTTAGTTAAAAACTACTTAAAATTATATTTTTTTTTAGAAAAAAAGATAGTTTTAAAAATTAATAAAGATAATAAAATTTTAGCTTTAAAAAAAAGATTAGTAAAAGTAAAAGTATAATATTAAACTTTATAATTTATAATATATACTTAGAAAAACTATAGCTTTTAGTAAGTAAAAATTTTAAACTTAAAAATATTTAGTAAAATATATTTAAACTAAAAATATTTCTAATCTTAAATAAAGTTAAAAATTAATAATAACTTTAATAAAAAAGGTACTTTAAAAGAAATAGCTTATATATATTTATAACTAAAAAAGCTATAATAACTATTAAAACTTTATACCTTAATAAATATTAGAAAGCTTTTTTAAATAAATTTTAAACTTTTTTTATTAAATAATATATAAACTTTTTAATAAAAAAGTATACCTAAACCTATTTATATATTTATATTTAATAAAAAAAATTCTTACTATAATCTTTTAATTTTAATTTTATATAGTATATAAATAATATAAAAAAAGTTAATAATAACTTAATACTAAAAAGTATTTACTTTTAAGCTATTTATACTAACCTTTATACTTATATAATTTTTATAAATATTTTTAAATACTAGTTAATTTAAAATTTTATAAACTAAGTTATATAAGTAAATAAAAACTTTTACTAAAGCTATTTTACTTTTTAATAATAATATTAGAATAAAGATAAAAAGAGTAAAAATAGTAAATATATTAGTAAAAAGAAATTAAAAGAAAATAAAAATAATAAAAATAATATAAACTAAAAATTTACTTTAGTTTATACTAAAAAAGTCTAAAATAAAAAACTAATAGTAAAGTAAGTTAATATATAAACTATTACTACTTAAAAGTAAAATAAAAAGTATATTTACTATAAAAGATTAAACTACTTTATTAATAAGTATAAATATAATTTTATAGTTTAGCTTATAAAAGCTTACTTTACTACTATTAAAAATAAAAATAATATTTAAGAAGTTATAACTAAAAGTAAATTAAAAAACTAAAATTTTCTATTTATTATTATAAATAAAAGAAAAGTAGAAAGTTCTAATATATAAATAAATAAAAAAGTTTTAATACTTTTTAAAAAAAGTAGCTAAATTTTATACTAATAATTATATACTTACTAGTTAATAAAGTTAATATAAGTTTAATATTTATTAATTTTAAGTACTTTATTTTTAAGTTTATCTTTATAAAATTTACTTATAAATATAAACTTTTATATATTAATCTTTAGTAACTAAGAATAGTTTTTAAAATATAAAAAAAAAAGTTTTTAGTTACTAAAATATTAAAAATAAAATTAAATATTAAAAAGTATATTAAAATAGTATAGCTATATATTACTAATAAAGAAAGAAACTATAATATTATTTTTAAAAAACTATAAATAAACTAGAATAAAGTTACTTTAGCTTTAATAAAAAAGT
>ML977388.1:34087-54790 GCA_010015825.1 Lophiotrema nucula
CTTATTAATTTTAAGTACTTTACTTTTAAGTTTATCTTTATAAAATTTACTTATAAATATAAACTTTTATATATTAATCTTTAGTAACTAAAAATAGTTTTTAAAATATAAAAAAAAAATTTTTTAGTTACTAAAGTATTAAAAATAAAATTAAATATTAAAAAGTATATTAAAATAGTATAGCTATATATTACTAATAAAGAAAGAAACTATAATATTATTTTTAAAAAACTATAAATAAACTAGAATAAAGTTACTTTAGCTTTAATAAAAAAGTTTATTTATTTTTATAAAACTAAAGTAAGAGTTTAGAGTAAAAAAAAAATTTCTTTTAAAAAACTTTTAAAAAAAGTAATTATTATAGTATTTATAATTTTTATATATAAAAATAAAAAAAGCTTAAAAAAATTATAAGTTTTTATTATTTTTATAGCTAATATTTAAAAAGCTTTAACTTTAAAAAAATAAATAAACCTAAAAAAAAAGCTACTTAAGTTTATAAAAAACTTAACTAGCTTTTTTTTTTAATTAAAAGTAAATAAACTAGCTCTATATTATAGTTTAGTAATAAACTACTATATTAAAATAATAAAAAAAAATAAAAAAGTTTAAAAACTTTTTTAAGGCCTCTTTTATAGTATATTAAAAAAAAAACTTTTAGTTTTAAAATAATAGCTTATTTCCTACCTTTTTTTTTTTTATTTTTTTCTTTTTTTCTAAGACTAAAATAGATAGGTATTACTAAATTATATATAAAAATAAGTAGCCTCTACTACTACGTTAATAAAAAGACGTTTAAATATTAATAAATTATAACGTTTATATAATTACGTAATTAAGTAAGCTTACTAAGTAAGCTTAACGCTTTATAATATTATTATATTCTCTTAAATTTAATAAGGTTAACTACTATCTACTTTAATACTTACTATCTACTTTAATACCTAAACTTTAGGTTAAGGGAGAGGATACCTAGATACTAGCTAGTAGGCTATATTTTTACTTCCTTTCCCTTATTTACTCTCTCTCTCTCTCTTTCTTTCTTATATATATACCTTACCTTATAAGCTCTAGTTATTATACTTTATTATTATTATATAATAATAAGTATATATTACTATTATTCTTATTATTTTATTATCTTATATAAATAGGTTATATTTACTATATAGTACCTGTTACTATTAATAAAGCTATTTAATATACTCTAGGGCGGCTAGTAGATCTACCTTAATATAATTAATAGTAGAGTTAGTTTTTTAAAGCTATTTATCTATAACGTTAGTAGTAATATAGTAGTAGCTTTTAAAAATAGTAGTTAGAAATTAATCTTAAAGCTTAAGGCTATAGCTAAGGATAAAGTATTATAAAGATAGACTAGGAAAGTTATAAACTAAAATAGTATTTATTAAATTAAGATTATTATTAAAGCTAGTAGTTAGTAATAGGTATACTTAACCTTAGAGGATATTATTAAAGTCTATCTTATTAGCTAGTCTCTTATTAATAGTAAATAATTTAAGTTTAATTCTTAGTTATAAAGCTTTAAAAAGTTATTAAAAAATTTTACTAAAGCCTTTAAAGTTACTAAAAAAAACTTTACTAAGTATATATAGGTAAGTTACTATAAAGTATAGATTTACTTAGTACTTAATACTATTTATATCTACTAGAAGATTAAAGCTATATAGAAAGTTAATATAGTAAATATAATTTAATAAGAGATAGTAAGCTTACGCGCGCGTTATAAGAGTAAATATAAGTATAATAGATTTATAGTTAAATTTAAATTAGAGTAAAAAGACTTATAGATTATATATTAAAGACGCTTAGGGGATACGCTTACTTATTAGTTACTATTATAATAATATATAATAAGTCTTCTAAAAAGACTATAAAATTAATATAAATTTAGAATTTAGATAAAAAAGTATATAGTTAACGCTTCCCTACGCTAGAGACGTAACTCCCTAGCAACAAACACCAACTTTCCTACCTTAACTATAAATTTATTTAAGTAAATTAATCTAGTACTATTACTTTAATACTTTTTATTAAAAAACTAAAAAAAAGTAGATTTTACTTTTATATAAACTATTATATACTAAATACTATTTTAATAAAAGACTATTATTTATTACTACTTATTAAAGAGACCTTTTCTTAGATTAGTAAAGCTAAATAATTTATTAAGTTAAATATAATTTAAGCTTTTTATAAAATTTAAATAGCTAAAAGTAATAAGTAAAAGATAGTATTTTAAATTTACTTTAAACTATTTAAATAGCTAGTAACTCTATTTAGCCTTATAAATATATTAAGTACTTTTTAGTATTATATTAATTAAGTACTAAAAGAATACTTTAATAACTTTTACTTAGTATTTATTAATAATATACTAATTTACTTATCTAGCTTTTAGAAAAATTATAAAAAAAAAGTTTATTAAATAATAAAAAAACTAAAAGTAGCTAAACTTTAACTAAATATTAAAAAATCTAAGTTTAGTATTTAAAAAGTAAAATACTTAAAATTTATTATAAAAGTTAAAAAAAAAATTTATATAAACTTAAAGAAAGTTAGAGCTATTTAAAAGTAAAAAGTTTTAAAATTAATAAAAAAAGTTTAAAATTTTATTAAGTTTATAAACTTTTACTACTAGTTTATTAAAAACTTTTTAAAACTAGCTACTTTTTTTACTTAATTAATTAAAAAAAATTTAAAATTTAGCTAGAAGAGAACTTAGTAAAAAGCTTTTAAAAACTTAAAGTTTATATTTACTACTAAACTAATACTTATTTACTTTAACTTATTACTAAAAATAATTTTAAAAGTAAATATTTTTAAATAAGTAACTAAAAAGATTCTCTTTTAGTTTAGTAAAAATAAAGTTTTAAAAACTATTAGTTATTTTTTTATTAATAATACTTTTATAAAGAGTAATTATACTATCTATAATAAAGAACTTTTAATAGTTATTAAGTATATAAAGAAATAGAATAGTAAGCTTAAAGCTATTTTTTATATAAAAGTTTTTACTAATTATAAGAACTTTTAGTACTTTACTATAGTATATTAGCTAAGTAAATAATATATTTATTAATTAAATATTCTAAGCTAAATTAATATAACTTTTAAGTACTATTTTAAAAAATAAAATAAAAAAGTAAATATACTATTTAAAAGAGAGTAAAATCTTTTATAAAATACTATAAATAAGTAAGTTAAATTTTATTACTTTTAACTCTTTATACTAGTAAAAAATAGCTTATTAAAAGCTACTTTAGTACTAGTAATAAAAGTATTAATAAAAAAATTATTATTAAAATTTAATAATTATTTTTTTAAGTTTATACTAGTATACGTTTACTTATTATTTAATTTAAATACTTTTTTAAAGCTTACCCTTAAACTAAGTCTTAAAAACTTATAAAATATTATAAAAAAAAAAATCTTATTTACTAAGTAACTATAAAAGTATTAAAAAATAAAATTAAAAATTTTTCTTTTTACTTAAAACTTATAGTTTCTTTAGTAGAGTATAAACTAAACTTTAAAAAAAAATTAACTTATTAAAAATATAAGTAGGTACTTACTTTTAAACTTTTATAAATAGGGCTTATTTTAAAAATATATAACTTTTTAATTACTAGTTACTTAAAAAAAGAAGTTACTTATAAAATTTTAGCTAAAGATTTCTTCTAGCTAAGTATATTAAATAATATTAAAACTTTCTTTTAGAACTATAATATTTATAGTAAAATAAAACTATAGTATAAACTAAAAAGAGGATTTTTTTATTTACTACTACTACTAAACTAAGCTTAAAAAGAAATTTTTATAAACTTTATTATAGGCCTTCTAAAGAGTAATAACTATAAGTACTTTATAGTTATTACTAACTACTTTAGTAAGAATATAGTTTTAGCTTTTTTTTAAAAAATTAATATAAAATATATTATAACTATATTTATAGAGTGTACCTTTATCTTGTATATCTACTACCTACCTAGAGAGGCTATCCTTTAGATATAGAGACTTTACCTAATAGAGTTTAATAATATAGGGTTAAGCTTATATAATAATATTAACGCCTTTTTTTCTTATTAACTTACTAGTTTTCTATTTAATAAATAGTATTTAGTAATCTATTTTTTAGGGGTATAATAGTAGAAGTAATAATATTTAGTCTTAGTATTACTAGCCCCCTAGGTCTGCCTAATAATAGTATTTATTTTTAATATTACTATTCTATACCTAAAGCTACTAATAATACTTAGTCTTAGTATTACTATTCTTCTCTTAGTTAATCTTTAAATAAGTACTATTACTATAACTATTCTCTCTTTACTTTATTATCTACTCTCTCTATCTCTTTCTCTTAAGGATATCTTTTTAACTATAATAAGCTTATTTAATAGTATTATATATCTACTACTACTATACTAAGTAGTAAGAATTTACCTAATTTCTAATATTATAGGTTCTTAGTAGCATTTTTATCTACTAAAATAATAGTTTTCTTAACTTAATTTAATAATAGATAATATATAGCTACCTCTTTTAATTCTACTTATAGCTTAGCTTTAGTTATATTTATAGCTTATAGCTCTAGAGCTTATTAGTAATAAGTAAAGTATAGACCTTTATTAGGTTATCTACTTAAAGTAGAGCCCTTATAGTAACTATTTTTTAAGAATAATAAAAGAATTTTACCTTCTTTATAAATCTAATCTAATAATATAGATTTTATTTAACTATCTATTTAACCTAGTAACTATTTAAGTATATATATATATATACTAAGTTTAGTAGCTAGGCTACTCCTTAGTTATTAGGCTACCTTATAATAACTTAAACTATATTAATAGTAAAAGAAAATTTAATAAGTTTAATAAAGTTTTTAATAAAAGAGGTAGTTTTAATAGTAGTTTTAATAGAAAGTTTAAAGTATTTAGTAGAGAAAGTAAAGAGAGAGAAGCCTACTAATAAGTAAAAGATATAAATTTTACTTAATAGCTACTTAAGTATATATTTAGTATTTCTAAGGAATTTTTATATTACTTTTAAAATACTATTAAGACAGCGTTCTATTAACCTATAGATATTAATAAACTTTAAACTCTATCTATAATAGAGGTAACTGCTATTAATAGTATCTATATCTATTACTTATACTTATCGCCTATAATAATACGTATAGGATATTTAAGAATCTATATATATATTTACTTTAATAAAACCTTTAATACCTATCTTTACGCTTTAACTACTTATTATAAATACCTACTTCTTAGATAAGGCTTATAATTATACTTATTAATCTAGTACTAACTGCCTTTAGGCTAGATCCCTTAGATAGTATTTCTTACCTTAGGCTCTTAGTCTACCTATAGTATCTAATACTAACTAGAGTTAAATATAGAATTAATAGAGTTTAGTATACGTTCTATTGTGCTCTAAGTCTATTATAGAGTTACTATAACAAGCCAGCTATAAGCTAGCTAGTAGTACTATATAGTATTAAATAACTATATTTATTTAGAAAGTAATATATTAGTAGTAAGGTATATAGAATTTAGTTAACTTACAGCTAGTAGGATACTTAAATACTATTATAATAAAAGTAAAAATTATAGCTAAGGAAGAAAGAATTATATATTATCTATTCTATAAGTATAATGTCTAGTAGTTAATTAATAGCTTACCTTTATAAGTAAGCTACCTCTCTATATAGTACTAACTACCTAATTAGCAATTATATTACTTATAGTATAAAACCTCCTTTACTTATTACTTAGTTCTATTAAATACTAAAACTATTAAAAACTAGTATACTTAAATTACTTTTACTAGTAACTAGTACCTATAACTCCTTTTAAGTTAAGCCTAGCTTAATAACCTTTTTATATACTATTATATATTTTACTACTTTATTTACTATAACTTATCTAGGTTTATATTTTTTATATAAAAGAGGTCCTTATAGGCTACGTTCTATATTAAGTATTTAGTATTAGTCTTATTTATATTTAATAACTAGTAAAAGTTATTACTATAAGTAAAGACCTTAAACTATTATACTAAGAGCTAGTTAGCTTTAATAGATATTATAAATATATCTTACTACTTATTAATAAAGCTTTAGTATTAATTTTTTATTATATTCTTACTAAAAAAGTATAGTATCTTTATATAGACTAAGAGATTATTTTAAGGTATCTAATAGTATATTACTTATAAAATCTTAAACTAAAAGTATAGTAAAATTATACTAAGAAATATATTTTTAACGCTACTATATATATTAGAGTAGTTAAAAGAAGATAATAGTCTAGCTAAAAGCTACTAATATATAGTTACTAGCTATTTATAGATACCTATCTTATTATTTTTTATAGTCTCTATATTATTATTTATTTTAATAAACTATAGTAGTATAGTACAGTACTCTTATATTATAAGACTTATTAATCTATATAAAAGCTAAAGATTACTAATTTATACTTTATCTTTTTTATATAGAATTTTCTTCTACTTTACTTTAAGCTATTAGCTAAAAATCTTACTAAGCTAATTATTTTTATTATACTAAACCTTAATCTTTCTTAGCTTAGAGATACTTTTTAATACTTACTAGGTTTAGTATTCTACTAAGTAATAGTAAAACCTAGATAGTACTTTAGTATAGTTTTAATTATTTTTATTATTTTATAAAATATTATTTTAGATTATATTTATATTAGCCTAATCCTTTACAGTAGCTTTAAAGTTAATATTAATATATTAAAAGTAGGTTAGGTTATTAGCCTTAGTTTTCTTTATATAGTATAGGTATAAGATAAAATATATTATCTACTAAAAAACTATATATAGTATATAATAGAATATATCTTTATAAATAAGCTACTAGAAGAGGGAGTAATATATAGTTTAAACCTAGCCTTAGTTATTCTAGTTATTAATCTTATATATATAATACTTATATATTAGATATTTCTTAGTTAAAATTCTAGATAGTTTATTATTTTAAAATATTTAACTAAAAACGTTTATATTTACTATCCTAGTTTAAATAAACTTATTAACTATAAGCTTTAGGTCTAGTATTTTAATTACTTTATTATAATTAATCTATAGTACTACTAGCTTAGAAAAGAAGTAATAGCTAAGTAAGTTATCTATATTTTATAGTCTATACTCTAATATATAAAAAAAAATATACTACTTATTATATATCTTCTATATTATAATATAATAATAATTATTTATAAATAGAAAGAGAAAGTAAGTAAAGTTTATATAGTTTACTCTTTAAGTAATAAGGCCTATTTTACTAGTAATAAAATAAATATAGTTAAAGTATATACGTAATTTAGTTACCTAGATACTAGTATATTTAGAGTACTAGTTAAAAAAGTCTAAAGTCTTTATACTAGATACTTTTTACTAAACTTAGTTTAAAATCTTATCTTACTATACTTAAAGTATACTTAAATAGTACTAGTATTTCTTATTAATAATATTTATAAGTATCTTATTAAGGTCTTTTAGGGCTATATTATTAAGTACTTTCTTATAAAATATATAACTCTAGATTTACTTAACTTAAACTAAGTTTTTATACTAGACCTAGTTTATTAGCTACTTTATCTAAGATCTAGTTAGTTAATAATCTACTTAGGGTATAGCCTTAGTATTTAGTAAAGTTATACTAATAACTTTATAATAGACTTTTTATACTAGGCTAGTTATAGACTATACTAATAGTTAACCTATACTATTAGTAGCTTTGTTATTTTAGTTATAAGTAAAACGCTAGCTTATTAGGGCGTTACTAATATTAAAAGTAAGTATAAGTATATTTATATAACTTTAACTAGTTATAGTATATATACAATTTACTTAGGTCTCTATTAAAGCTAGACCTACTACTAGTATTAGTTATCTAATTAATAATTTTTTATAATATACTAAAAACTAGGGTATCTTTCTTACTAATAACAGAATTTTTACAACTCTACTAATAATATTTAGATAATATTAAAACTTTAAACTTTAACTATAATAAATACTACGCCTATAACTTCTTATAATATAGGTATTTTTAATAATACTTATACTAAACGCTATCTTTTTTATTTATAAAGTAGTATAAATACTATACCCGCAGCTTCTTATAATATAAGTATTTTTAATAATACTTATACTAAATACTATTCTCCTTATCTATAAAGTTATATAAATACTATACCTATAGCTTTTTATAGTATAAGTATTTTTAATAATACTTATACTAAATACTATCTTTATTTATAAGGTAGTATAAATACTATACCTATAACTTCTTATAGTATAGGTATTTTTAATAATACTTATACTAGACGCTATCTTTATCTATAAAGTAGTATAAATACTATACTTATAGCTCTTTATAGTATAGGTATTTTTAATAATACTTATACTAGACGCTATTTTTATTTATAAGGTAGTATAAATACTATACTTATAGCTCTTTATAGCGTAAATATCTTTAATAATACTTATACTAAATACTATTAAAATAACTTTTACTACTAAGAGCTAATTTATTATAACTTAGAATTTTTTTAGTAGACTTTTTAAAGTACCTTCTTAACTTAGCGCTTAGAGTTAATTTAGATATTTAATAAGCCTATTATTAATAAGCTATTTATTAGTAAGCTCTAAGTCTATAGTAAGCTCTATAAGCCCTTTAAGAATAAGATAAATATTTATAAGACTACTTATAGCTTATCTAAAACTAAAAACTATCTTTTAACTTAGTACTTAGAGTTAATCTAGATATTTAATAAGCCTATTATTAATAAGCTATTTATTAGTAAGCTTTAAGTTTATAGTAAGCTTTATAAGCCCTTTAAAGATAAAATAAATATTTATAAAGCTACTTATAGCTTATTAAAAACTAAAAATATAATTAAGTATATAATTATAAATTTATCTACCTTTAAAGCTATTACTTTATACTTAGTAAAGCTTTATAAATATTATACTAAGATTATCTATACTTTATTAGCACAGCTATTAGCTATATAATAAAAGTAAAGTAAAACTATTTTACTACTTTAATATAAGAGATTTAACTTTTAGATACTTAATAGTAATTTATATAATACTATATAGGCTAAGGGGGAGAAAGTAAAATACTTTATATAACTAATAGGCTTAAGTTTATTAGATAAGTATACTAAGGATTTTACATCTTTAACGTACCTACGCTTATCTTATATATACTATACTACCTACTTTATAATACTAATAGCTAAAAGGCTACTAATTAATTACTAGAATATAAGAATA
Source organism: Lophiotrema nucula (assembly GCA_010015825.1). Taxonomy (NCBI): domain Eukaryota; kingdom Fungi; phylum Ascomycota; class Dothideomycetes; order Pleosporales; family Lophiotremataceae; genus Lophiotrema; species Lophiotrema nucula. Next base: position 43,427 of record ML977388.1, read on the forward strand.
CTATAACTAGTTAGCTAGTTATAAATTTTATTATACTTAGCTTTATTAACTGCTAAACTACCCTTAAAACCTTATATCTAATTTATTACTCTTAATTATCTATTTATCTAGTAATTATACTATTACCCTTAGCTTAATATATACTTCTATTATAACTCTTTTAAAATAATAACCTAACTATAGCTATAAGGCTAAAGATTATATATATATATTTCTTAGATAGGCGAGGGCCTATTACTCTAGGTACCTTATAGTACTTACTACTAGCTCTATAGCCTAGCTCTTTACTATTCTTTAGCTTAAAATTAGTAGACTATTACTAGCTACTAAGAGAGGTACTATACGTACTAGTATACTAGGCTAACTATAGCTAGTAAGTAAAGAGTAGTAATTAAAATATAGATATAGATAAAGATAGGTATATAATACTATATAGAAAGGAGGAATATTTAGGACGTATAGTTAATTAGAGTATAAATCTAATAGAGTAACTAATATTAGTAGTCTTAGTATAGATAACTAAAGTAGTAGCTATAGTATACTAGCTTAGCCTAGTATAGTTAGCTTTTTTAAGTAACTATTAATAATAAGTAAGATATACCTATACTATATACTTAAGCTATAGTTTAACTATTATTTATTTTAGAATAGCTAGTAGTTATATAGTTATAATTTAGTAATATAATTAGGGATTATAAAGATATATAAAGTAAAAGCTATTATAAGAGAAGTAAGACTAAGGCATAACTTAGGTATACTTATATACTACTTCTTCTATTATAAAATATAATTATAGAGTCTATAATAAATTTTAAGAATTTAAATTAGCTAGTATATAATACGTTTAACGCTACCTATATATAAAAGACTATAAGAAAAGTATTATTAATATATAACTCTATAATATTTATAACCTACTAATAATAGTATATATATAATAATTAAAGTTAGTACTAATATAATAAAAACTAGATACTATAAACTACCTAATTTTATAGTATATTATAATTTAGATATTAAGGGCGTTACCTTTATATATACTATTTAAGAATTTTATATTACTAACTTATATATAGACTTTATAACTATTTTAAACTATAGTACTAACTTAAAATATAATAGCTTACTAGAGTACGTACGCGGCCCTAGTAAGTAAATTTAAAATATTATATTTATACTTATATATTACTTTTATAAAATAAAAAATATAATACTTTAAGTAGTAGGATATTAATTTACCCCTTCTACTATATATAGGATAGAAGATATCGAGTTAAAAGTAACTTAAAACTAGTCTATACTACGCTAAGAAATAGTTAAAAGTAAGAAGTTATTATTAACTATTTTAAGTTAATATTAAGCTACTATATTTAACTCTAAAAGATAGTTACCTAAATAGGTAATAATACTTTTTTAATAATAACAGGTTATTATTAATAACTATCTAACCTTTATTAATAATAGACTAGATATTATTAATATTATTAATAGATACTGTTAATATTGTTAATAGATACTGTTAATATTAGATTAAATATTATTAATATTATTAATAGATACTATTAATATTTAGATTAAATATTATTAATATTAACTATATTATTAGTAACTACTATTTTATATAGTATTAGAAATAAAAACTTATACTAAGATTAGTATTAAATATATATTAAAAGTAGTACCTTTAATAATACTATATAGTATTTTATATTATATTAAGATCGTTATAGGGTATATATTAAAGGCTACTATCTTATTCTATATCTTATTCTAGTAATATATTCTAATCTTATATTACTTTTTATATATACCCCTCTCTTCTTTTCTTTCTTATAGTTTATTTATTTAAAACTCTATTTTTATTATTTTTACTATCTAGAATTTTTAAAACCTTTTTACTTATATTTAAGGTAGAACTAGGGTCTTAAAGTATATTACTAAAACTAAATCTTTTAACTTTATTACTATTACTAGTTAGTATCTAGGCTATTTTTAACGCCTAAGCTAAATTACTTACCTAAAAAATAAGGTTAAAGGCTATATAATATATATAGAGCTATCTACTTCTTAAAGAAATAGAAATTCTAGTAGTAGCTTAGTCTCTTTTATATAAGTAAGAAATAATAGCTTTATCTATATAGCTATAGTAAAAATATTACTATTATACTTAGCTACTATATTAGCCTATTATACTAATCTAGCCTAGGTTAATATTACTTTTATAAAAGTATTTAAAATAAGACTCTATAGTAATAACTTAAATATACTAATACTACTAAACTACTTTTTTAAAATATTTTATCTTCTTTTTTAGTTTAGCTAGTTTCTAAATCTTTTTTATAAATTTAAATTATTAGACTTAGTAGAATACCTTTTAAGGTTAAATTTATATATAAGCCTAAATAGATATTCTTTAGCTTAATTTAAATATTTAATACTTTTAGTACTAGTACTTTTTTCTTATTCTCTTATTCTCTTCTTTAACTAATTATAGTTTTTAAATAACTTATTTATCTTTTACTTATAGTATATATTATTTATAAAGCTATTAATATAAGTCTTCTACGTTTTATAATATCTATATTAAAATATTTCTATTTCTAATAGTATTAGGCTAGCCTTATCCTACTGCTACGCGTTAGATCTTTATTATAATATAATAATAATTTTATAGCCTCTTTTATACTAGTTATTTAGTATAATTTATACCTTTTATAATACTACTTAGCTTAAAAGAGTAGCTACTAGCTAAAATAGCTTCTTACTATAGTAATTTTATTATTTTTAAATACTTAAGATTAACTACTAGTCTTTTATTATATCTATTATTTTAACTACTATAGCTTTTATAATTATTTAGGTAACTATATTAATACTTACGTCTAGTAATCTTATAGTAAATACTTTATATTTATATTTTAAGTCTAAAAATTATTTTAAAGCTATTACCTTCTTTTAGTTTTACGTACTAGCTATAGTCTATACTAGACTAAAGTTAAGTTTTTAAACTAGTACTTTATTTACTATTTAGGCTATTTTTTCTTTTAATACTTACTTTCTCTTTATTTTTTAATTTAGCTAGTTAGAGTTATCTATATATATAGATAATGCCTTGCTAGTTTCTATTAGACTTTTAGAACTAACTAGCTATAAGGTTTTATAGATTTAATTAATATATTATATAAGCTTCGCCCGCCCTATCCTTAAATATATCTATTTAAATACTTTATTAAAACTTTAAGTAAAAAAAGTACTTATTAGTTTAAACTTATTAAGTAATATACTATACGTTACTAACTTAGATTAGTATAAGATATTATAAATTTTTCTTATAATACTAGTCTACTTCTCTTATTTATTAATATTTTCTAGCTTTATTCTAAGCTATATTACTAGTACTATATTATAACTCTTTAAATATAACTTAAACTAATTATAGATAGCTAGAGAAAAGAAATTAGTTAGTATAGTAAATTAAAAGTAACTATAGAACTATAACTAAAATTTAGTAGTTTTTACTACTTCTATTCTTTTAAATAGAGTATCTAAGTAAAGAAGCTTTATATTATATAAGTTATTAAGTAAGTAGATAGTAATAAAAATATAGATTACTAAGTTAGTAGATAAAAGATAGTATATATATATAAATCTTTATTTAAAGTTATATAATTATTTTAGCTAAGCGCCTATACTTTAATTTAGATCTAAAATTTTAATTTAAATTATTATCCCTTTTACTTACTTTACTATCTATTTTCTATTCTCTACTATAATAACTAGTCTTTACTATATCTAAATTAATCTCCTTCCTAGCTATAGTATTATTATTTATATTTTTTATAAATATTACTTTAACTTTAACTACGTCTAATACTACTTTTTTATACTTTATATAGACTATATAATATTAGAAGAAAAGATAGTTATTTAAGTTTATATTAATAGCCTTTATAATTAGCTCTAAGCTTTCTTCTTAATACTAATACCTTATAAACTATACTCTATTATTAAGAGGCTAGAAATATACTTTAGCTTACTAAAGTATAAAACTTATAGCTATATTTATATAGATAAGAGTAAGTATAAAAATATAAAAAACTACTTCTATAGTATATATAGAATTAGTATAAGAACTAAAGATAAGATAACTTATATAAAAAGAAAAGTATTCTAGTTTAGTTAATAAAACTCTATTATAAGCTAGTATTTATTTACTACTATTAAAATAACTATACTTAGTAGTAAGTAAAAACTAGCTAGTTATTTTAAAGTATATTAAGTATTAAAGAATAATAATATAATAACCTAAATAGAGTAGGGTTCTCTAGCTAATATTAAGTATATAATATTTAACTTTACTAGTATAGCTAGCTCTATTCCTAGTATAATTAATATACTAAAGGTATAGTTTTAAAATATAAAAGTAGAGATTTTAGCTAAGTAAAAGATTATTTAAGCTATTATACTTTTTACTAAAAATAAATAGACTAATCTCTACTTTAAGTATACTAGGTTTTAGTTATATATTAAGGGCCTAATTTAGGTAGACGTATATAAATATACTACGCCTACTAATATACTTACTTTAGTATACTTAAAGTTAATAATAAAGAATATAGTTATAGTATATTAATATATAGTTATAGTAACTTTATAATAAGCTTATATTTAGGTTATATAAAAGTACTAATAGTATATTCTACTTATACTATTAGGACTCGTAGCTAGTTAGTATAGGTAGCTAGTATAAGACTAGATAGAAGCTACTAGGTAACTTACCTAGCAACTTCTTTTACTTACTACCTAGCTATTTACTCTTCTAGACTAGTATAGGTTTTATAGGCTAAAGGCTTAGCGCCTAAGGTAGGGTATAAATACCTACCTAGCCCTATACTCTTCTCTTCTCAACTAGCTACTATCTTATTTATTTTATTAATACAACCTTCGATATTACTAACTCTCTACTTACCTAGCAACTGTATAATAGCTAGGGGTTAGCAAAATCCTCCTCCTCTAAGTTAGAGTATTCCTACTCCTTATACTTAATATATTCTTTATCTATAGTTCTATAGTTATATATTTTAGGTTTCTTACATTTATAGGCTAAGTGTCCTAGTTTACTATAGTTATAGCAATTACAAATAATACCCTAAGTAACTATAGTATTCTAAGATTACTCTATATTACCTATTAACTTTATTTTCTTAGGCTCTAGGGGGTTTATCTAGAGAGTACCTAAGTTAGCGCAGCCTGTAAATCTAGTAGTTTAGTTAGTTAGAAACTAGTTTACTAAATTAGAGCCGCGTATAAAGTTAGAGAGGTAGCTAGTAAGGTTTTAAATCTACCTACTATAAGAGTAGAGGCGATTGTATACTAAGGTACTTATATTAATATATACTATAAAAGTATTCTAGTTATTAATATTATAGTTTAGAGCTATCTATAGCTATCTAGAAAGCTTTCTCTTAAACTTTTATTTTATCTAATATACGTTAAGGCTTACTTGTAGCGCTAGTACTTAAAACTCTAAGTAGAACTTATAAGTATTACTAGCTACTATTTCTCCTATAGTATAGTTAGTATTAGGCTATTATAGTTAGAATAGCTTACTTAAAGTAGTAGTATATAAGTTCTTATCCCTAAACTAAACGAGTAACTTCTATAGGTAGTTATAAAAAGTAGTAAATTTAGCTAAATAAAAGCCTAGAGGTTTTATTATAGTATAAGCTAGTCCTTTTAAGCTATTATATAATACTATAATACAAGTATCCTTATTAGGTATTACTATAGTATTTATACTAAAGTAGTTAAGAAAGACGCTTATCTACTAGACTATATCTTAAGCTAGTACTTCTAAAAAGGTTAAAGGGCGTCGTAGAAGCTTAGATTTATAAGGTTCTATATTATAAAGGTAAATATAACGCTAGTATATTTACTATAATCCTAACGCGTCTAATTATACCTATAAGGTTAGCTATAGCTATCTTATAAAAGTAGTTATATATTACTACTAGACTCTAGTCTTTATATATAGGTTAAATAGTATTATAGGCTACTATTATAATTACGTAGGTTGCTAGTAAGGGATAAAACCTAGACCTATATATAGATTTATAGAAGCTAATATTTAACTATAATTTACTAAGTATACTATAGCTAAAGTAGATAATATTACTAGTAAAGTTATCTATAGCTTTATTAAGGCTACTTATACTACTACTTAAGCCTACTAAAGTTAATCGCGAAGCTTTATAACTATATCTTAGGTAATATATATAGTTTATATACATACCTAAATTACTACTAAAAGGTTATTCTAAAGTACTACTAGTTATTACTAGAAATCTACTACCTAGTCTACTATTAACTATACCTAACGCTTAGCGTTACGCTAGAAGGTCTTTATTATAAATAAAAATACTAGTACTATAATAGTAAGTTTCTTATAAAAAAAGGCTTAAAGCTACTCTAAAGGGTAGTTAGTTATTAGGTATTATCTAAACTCTAGAAAGAGAGATTTTAGAACTACTATTATAAGTAGTATATCTCTATATAATACGTATCTTATATTCTAGTAAGTATAAATATAATCCTATAAGTTTAGGTTAGTATTTATGTTAAGCTTTAGTATAGACTATAGAAAGGCTAGGTTAATAAATACCTATCCTATTAGGTCTCTACTAAATAGGTTGTTAATTACTATATTATAGAGTCCTTACTAGTAAATGTTATCTACTATATATTTTATATACTATAGTAGGTCCTTAGTTACTAGGCTAGTATTTACTAAGAATAACTATTAAAGTTTATACTCCTCCTCTACTACTATAGGGTAACTTACTACTATCTTTATATTTTATTTCTATAACTATATAGGGTTAGGCAGCAGTATTACTTTATTATTAGATTTCTATACTATATCTACCTTTTATATTATATTATTAGTTTTTTTCTTAGCTACTACGTCTATAATACTAGTATAGCTAGATCTACAGCCTATAGGATATAGTCGCTTTACTATACCTTTTAGTAGAGTACTTATACTAGGTAAATTAGATAGGTTCTATAGGTATAAACTTTTGTCTTATTATAAGAGTTAAGTCCCTTAGACAGCGCCCTTTAGTAGGGTCTTTACGCGCCTATTAAGTATTATAGAGACTATATAGACATAGTAAGACTATATAGATAGATACTATATAGGCGGGGTATTATATAGATAGAGTACTATATAGGCTAGGTACTATATAGGTAGGATACTATATAGGTAGGATGCTATATAGGCAGAGTACTATATAGGCTAGATACTATATAGGCGGGGTACTATATAGGCTAGATACTATATAGGTAGAGTACTATATAGGCTAAAATAAAAAAAGGAGAGCTGCTATCGTATAAGAGCACGTCTAGGGCTATTATATAGTTACTAAATAAGTAGAGAGTTAGTAATATTAAAGGTTATATTAATAAAATAAATAAGATAGCAGCTAGTTAAGAAGAGAAGGGTATAGGGCTAAGTAGGTATTTATACTCTACCTTAGGCGCTAAGCCCTTAGTCTACAAAACCTATACTAGTCTAGAAGAGTAAATAGCTAGGTAGTAAGTAAAAGAAGTTACTAGGTAAGTTACCTAGTAGCTTCTATCTAGTCTTATACTAGCTACCTATACTAACCAGCTACAAGTCCTAATATATACTTTTCTAATACTACTAGTTATATAACCTCTAATATAGCCTAACTTTAGTAAAAATATTTACTTTTTTCTTTTATATCTACGTTATAGGCCTCTTTTATCCTCTTATTTTTTCTATTAATACTTAGTAGAAATATACTTAAAATACTATTTAAAAGTATATTAAGTAATATAATAGCTAATTTCTTTTTATTAACTTAAAATATAATTATAGCTAACTAGATATACTAAAAAAACTTTACTACTAATTTTAGCTTTCTCTTCTTAAGTAGATAAATATAAATAGTAACTTTAGCCTTATACTTATTATACTTTTTATATTTATTAGTATTAATCTAAGCTATAATAATTTTTAAGTAGCTTATTTCTTTATAATTAACCTAGCCGCCCTAAAGAAATTTACTTAATTTATAAACTATTAGAGACTTTAAAATAAGTTTATATTAAATAGTAAAATAATAGTAGAAGATATAAGTAATAGACTTATACTAGAGTTACTATAAAAACTAGTAACTTAACTAAGTAAAGTAGTAAGCCTAATATAAGATATTAGGCTTAATAATAAAATAGAGTATAGTACTATTAATAATAAGTTTAGAGACTAGATATGCTAGTATTTAATAACTAAGTTTATAATACTAATATTATAGACTATTACTACTAGCTACTATATTAGTAAATTTTACTATAGTAAGACGCTAGATATATTTATCTATTAGAATAGCCTAACTATAAACGTTAAGTATATATTAACTATATTTAATAAGTATATAAATATAGTATAGTACGTTTATAAATAACTTAAAAAATTACTAGTATAGCTAACTTTTACTAATAAGGTTAGTAATCTCTCTATAATCTTATAGAATAATATCTAGGATAATTCTAGTAATATAATACTATCTTATAGTTTTTTTTTACTTAATAAGCTAGTATTATCCCCTATATAGAAGTTTATATAGAAGTAAATAGTAAAGACTATTAGATAGAGTAAATATAAGAGACTTATTCTATCTAATTTAAGTAACTATAATATAATTAAGTACTATAAAAAGATAGTTATAAAGTTTACTAAACTCCTCTTCTTTAAGTTTTATATATATAGTAAACTATTAGGTTATTTACTAGAGCTTACTAGTATTTAGTATAAAAATACTATTAGTAATAAGATTTATAATCTATTTATATTTTATAGCTATCTTATTATAGTCTTATAATATTATAAGAGTTACTACTATAATAAGTCTCTTAAAGTTATTTATTACTTCTTACTATAGTAAACTAGTAGCCTATTAATATAGTATCTATTACTAGTAAGGCTTTTTCTAGCTCTAATTATATAACGCTAGTAAGAAAAATTATAGATACTATACTACTATTATACTTATAGCCTATTTATCTAGTTAAATAAGTATAGAGAGAAACTAAAGAACTATAGCTAGATTATAAATATAATAAGGTATATTATAGATAAGTATTTTAGATAAGTAATTAGTCTTAGTATTATATAATATCTACTTATTATATTTAAGCAAAAGCTAAATAGTAGCCTTAATAGTCTCTTATAGGCTCTAAGTACTAAAGAGGCTAAAGATATTATTAATAAGGTAGAGGTAGACGCTTATAAACTTTAGGTAGGCTATACTATAGCTATAGTAAAAGCTATCTACGCGTTTAAGGCTATATATACTTTTTATATATAAACTATAATACTAAAAGTATATTTAAAGACGTTTATATAATAGTATAATAGTATAAAATTTAATCTAGTTAAAGTTATAAGTAAAACTTATAAGTAAAGTAATTTTAGTAGCTTTAAAGTAGTATAAAAGCTCTTAGTAAAATAGAGTACTATTAGCGCGCTATAGCTACTTTAAAGTAATATAAGTAAAAAATTATAATTCTAAAAAAAATAGTATTAAGTAGTAAAGTATATACTTAAGTATAAGCTAGTAGTAGCCTATATTATAAGTATAAGTAGTAGAAAAAGTCTTTTCTTCCTTTTATCTACCTACTATCTAGAGTTTAGCTAGTAGATTATAGTAACTCTTCTTATTACTTTTTATATTAATATAGCTAAGTAATACTATATACTTTCTATAATATACTTCTATTTTAGGCAGCTCTTATTTAGTAAGATAGCTTATATTATTTTAGTATTACTAACTAATCTTAAATAAAATAACTTTATATAGATAGTTAACTAGCTTAGAGATTAGAGTTAGATAGAGTATATTATCTTTAATAAGTTCTATTATATACTTCTCTATAACTATAAATATTAGTAAGTACTAATTTTACTATAGAAATTAAAGTAATTTAAACTACTATTAATACTCTTATCTATAAGTATACTATTTAATAAAAAGTAGAAGGCCTATTATCTACTTAAGCTAAGTAGTAGAGTAAAGTCTTTCTATAAGTTAATAAGCTAAAGAAATCTATACTATAAGATAGATAAAATATTATAGAAAAAAAAAGTAACTATTATAGATATAGCTATATACGTACGTTATAAGAAGAAGCTATATTTAAAAATATTAGTATATATAGTATATACTAATAGAATAATAAAACTTAGTAAAAAGTTAGGCTATTTAGGTTACTATAGTAGCTTATTAGCTAATAAATAAATAATAGTTTAGTAAAAGTTTACGTAGTACTTTACTAAAATCCTTATAACTACTATTTTCTTTATTATTAAAATTAATATACTTAATATTTACTTTATTATATAGTTTAGATAGCTAGATAAACCTATCTTATAGCTTTAAAGCGTAAGTAGAGATAAAAGAGATAGATTCTATTATATAGTATATATTATCTTTAGAAGTAGTATTATATTCTACTTTAATATACTTAAAGACCTAGTAGTATAAGCTATTATTAAAACGTCTATCTAGTAGAAATACTACCTTTATATTTTAATTAATATCTACTTTAATAGAGATAATAAGAAGATAGACTATAAACTAAATAAGAAGTTTTATATAATATACTAACTAAAAGATCTTAAAGTATATAAGCTCTTTACTACTCTAAAATAACTAAATCTATCTATAAATATACTATAAATAGTAATTTAATTATTATTTCTCTCTATAGCTAGTATAGCCTACCTATAATAACTAAATAGATTAAGGCTTAATCTATTTAAAAATAGCCTAAGCGTTATAAAGTATAGGGGCTTAATCTATTTAAAAACTTTAGCTAAATAGATTAAGCCTATAATAAGCTTAAATTTTAATATAACTTATATATATTATATAATTAGCTATTACGTATCTTTTACTTTAGTTAGATTAAAAAAATCTAATAGTTTTATAAAGATATATAATAGCGCATATTAAAGTTAGAGTTAATATAAAATTTACTACTAAGTAGTAGATAAGGCTAATATAGCTAATTATAGGCTAAAGTATAATAAAAAAGCTACTAAGTATACTAAAACCTCTAACTAAAAGTAACCTAGAACCTAAAATCTATAAATTTATAAATACCTACTTATAGTAGGTATATAAAGTAATTAAAGTAAAAAAAGTAAAAAAGATTAAAGTAGTAAGAGCTAAATTTAAATCCTCTACCTATAAGGTAAAAAAGATTAAAATAGCTTTATATATAGTTAGAAAATCTAAAATTATATAAATAAAAATAACTACTTAACTAAAGATTAAG
>ML977389.1:17206-49591 GCA_010015825.1 Lophiotrema nucula
GTTAGTATAGGTAGCTAGTATAAGACTAGATAGAAGCTACTAGGTAACTTACCTAGTAACTTCTTTTACTTACTACTTAGCTATTTACTCTTCTAGACTAGCACAGGTTTTACAGGCTAAGGGCTTAGCGCCTAAGGTAGGGTATAAATACTTACCTAGCCCTATACCCTTCTCCTCTTAACTAGCTGCTATCTTGTTTATTTTATTAATACAACCTTCGATATTACCAACTCTCTACTTACCCAGCAACTGTGTAATAGCCCTGGACGTGCTCTTACACTAACTCTCTACTTATCTAGTAACTATATAATAGCCCTAGACGTGCTCTTATATAAACTATTTAAAATAGTTTAAATAGAATTTTTTTATAGTAGATAAATTATAACTTTAAAATTTCTTTAATATATACTTTAAAAATACTCTATTCTAGTATAAAGAGAGTTGTAGCTAGACTATTATTTATAGAGCTTATATAGAATTACTTAGTCTAAGGTCAAAGACTTTACCATTCCATCCACACCCAAGACCTCCTACTATTTTTAAAGGAGCCTCAATCGCTATTGGCTCCCATTGGAAGTGCTCACCGTTAATACCTATTCCTGTCTTAAACTCTACCTCTAGACTAGTATCGATCTTAGCAAAAGTCTGGTTTCCTCGGCCAATGAGACTGAGCTCGACCCTCTGATACAATGGAATCGATGTGTTGAGGCGATAGTACTCTCCTCCAGTAAATAACGTGATGTTTGGCGTAAGCATCAACGTCGAGTCGGCGCCGGCAATGATAGTCGCATCAATCGCCGGATCTAGATTGTCGATACGGAGGGAGAGTGTAAGTGTGTAATTTCTACCCTTCGAAGAAAGAGGCGTTATCATACTGCAAGAAGGGCTGACAGTGAGTGAACTGTTGGCAGAGTCGGATGGGCAGTCTGTCCAGCCATCGTATGCATTGCCGGACCTATCGGCTACCGTCTGTGTCCCGTTGGCTCTCAATAACGAAAGGCTGTTGAAGGTATAGTCTAGAATGGTACTTGACTTGGATCGAACACGTCTCTCGAGATTTTGGGCAGGAATAAAAGGAAGCAGTGCATTGAAAGCGTGGCCGAATTCTTCTCTGGTAAGATTTCCACCCCATTGCTTGTCTGCCAATGCTGGGATCCCGTCTTTCCAGGCATAGAAGGCCTCCGAGTAGACACTCGAGTTTGGTCCGTAATCGTTCCAGAGCGGCGCGACCTCGCCAAGAACCAAAGAGTCCTCGCGCAACGGATTGTTGGTCTTGTTGCTTATGTCGAAGATGTAAGGATACCAAAGGCCTCTGTTCGAAGGGTTACCCTCGAATGTCCGAGTGAGGTTTACTGTTTGGGGATAGCTGCCAGACCATTTGTTGACAACGTAAAATGAATCGTCCGAATTTAGCACTGTGTAGTTGTTCTCGATGTAGTCGTATAAGGGGTTGTCTTCGAAATACTCCCAATGCTGTATTGAAACGTTCTGATAGATATTGGTGTATCCGGATTGATTGTACTTGGGGGGAAAAGTACCCCATATACGGGTGGATTTGTTCGAGACCGTGTGAATGTGATCTGCCATTGCATTGACAAAGTCGTTGTAGTCGTTGACGTCGGCAGTGTACTCATCTGCCCCAATATGTACGGTCTTCGTTTGAAACCAGGGCAGAAAGGTGCTCCAGACTGTCTTCATGGTCGGTATTGTTTTTGGGTTCGAAATGTTCAGGAGACTGAGGTCCGTCGAGAGCCCCAGCTCTGGTTTCCACTGTACAAACACGAGCGCATGGCCCGGTGCTTCAATTTCGGGAAGGAGCGTCACCCCCCGCGAAGCACAAGAAGACTGGATGAAGTCGAACTGTTGCCTCGTATACGACTCATTCTTGAACTTGTTCAAGCCAGCAACCACAGGTGAGTCTGACCACAGCCGGAACCGGGCATAGAGCTCCAGTGATCGCTGGCGGGTGTACAGGTCGACGTTGTTGTACAAGTTGTCGCTGAGGTGCAGGTGGAAGGTGTTCTGCTTGAAATAAGACATGTAGGCGCACAAGTCTACCAAGAACTCTGGAGGATAGTAGTGCCGACCAGCATCAAGCATCATTCCTCGTGTGCCCCAGCCGGGTGTATCCACTGCCGTGCCTAAAGGAATCGAGCCATTGCTAAGCACAGCTTGCTGGAGAATGGTGCGCGTTCCCCACCAGACGCCCAGCGGACTTGCTCCGGTGATGGTGATGCCGGCAGCGGACACAGACAGGGTATAGCCCTCTGGTGATTCTCGTCCAGCAGCATCTCGATACTTGACAGGATCGCCCAGTGTCAGAAAGTAGCTACCCTTTACCGGGCTCTCACCAAGCTTGACGGGCACGTCAATGGCGAACTCGTGCAAGTCCTGGGCGAACGTCTGAGCAAACTCTTTCAGGGTGGGCGGGATCAAGGTCTGGCCATGTTCATCGACCACGTCTGCGAAGTTGGTGTCGACCACGATGCTGCCGAGGTCCTGCAGGCGGACCTCGCCCTCAGCGGGCGCGAATGGGGAAGTTGGGATACCGAGCAGATGCGCTTCCTACATGAGCATGGCCTAGGACTGACTGCTGAGGGCAAGGCTTACCTGTGGCACAGGCGACGAAGATGGCTGCAACCAGAGTGGCCATGTTGACGATTGGGATAGCTGCGCCGCGAAAGTTGGTTACAGAGGTGAAGAGCAGATAGATCTCGCATCTTGGACACTACCGTGCACGCAGCCTGCACGCAGCCTGCACCAAGCCAGCAGGGAGAGGACATGCCACGGCGAGATCGTCCTTCTCCCCGTTAGTCCATGTAACGTCCAGGGCCCTCTCGGGCGGGGTGTTTGACTATCGTGTCTGCACATCCTCGCAGCAAAAGCAGCTCCCTTTCACAGCACGCATATGCAGCAGACCACAGGATACACTCGCGGTCGAAAGGTCTGCACGGGGAGCGGGCGGACAGCGATGTGAGGACGGCCAGCTGGAGCGCGCGAGGCTGCTGTGGCTGCTGTGGCTGCTGTGGCTGATCAGGCGTCCGAGCCGTGAGACGCTTCTCTCTCTGCGCTACGTCACCCCACATGCTGAACCCTCATCTCTACCTCCACCTCCACCTCCACCTCGAATGTAACGCTGCAATCTGTCCCCATGGCCGTGTCTCCAGCTTCCCCGCCATTGCGCATCGCTCGCACCCTGACGCCTCGCCATCGCGCCTGCCTGCGAATTGCTGGGCCGCACCTGCCAGACCGACAGCGTGGCCGGGCCCACAGCTGAGTGAGGACCTCGAGAAGACGCGCCGGCACCGTTCCCATGTCTGGATATATATATACGGCTGCTGGAAGGCGGCTCGGCGCTGCCTGGGCTCTCCGTCGCCGTCTCTACCAGCATGCTGCTTCTCGCGAGCCTGGCTGCCGTCGTGGGCGCAGCCTCTGCCGCTGTCGACGTCCCTTCCGCCCGGTCTCTCGCAGCGCCGCCGTTCACGTACAACCGCACGCACTTCCTCCTCCATGGCGCGCCGTACCAGATCATCGGCGGCCAGATGGATCCGCAGCGCATACCACGCGCATACTGGCGCGCCCGGCTGCAGAAGGCCCGCGCCATGGGCCTGAACACCGTCTTCCCGTACGTCTTCTGGAACATGCTGGAGCCGACACAGGGCCAGTGGCGCAACACCGGCGAGAACGACATCGCGGCCTTTGCACGCATCGCCCAGGAGGAGGGCCTTTACATTGTCCTGCGCCCGGGGCCGTACGTATGCGGCGAGCGCGACTGGGGGGGCTTCCCGGCCTGGCTGGCGACGGTCCCTGGCATGCTGGTCCGCTCCAGCAACGGGCCGTTCCTCGACGCCGCAGAGGCCTATGTGCGGCGGCTGGCTAGGGACCTGCGCCCGCTGGCAGCCAGTCGCGGTGGGCCGGTGCTGATGGTGCAGGTCGAGAACGAGTACGGCTCCTTCGGCAACGACCATAATTATACGGCTGCCATCCGCAACATGCTGCACGTGAACTTCGACGCGGTGCTGTATACCAATGACGGAACAGAGCAGTGGACGCTCGAAGGCGGCTCGGTGCCCGGCGTGCTTGCTGAGATCGATGGCGATCCGCGCCCTGGCTTCAAAGCCCTGCGACAGTACATCACCGACCCTTCGCAGCAGGGCCCGTTGCTGGACGGCGAGTACTACACGTACGGACCTGACATATGGGGCTCTGGAAACGCGCACACGACGAGCCAAGGCCGCGCTCAGGTCGTGCGCCAGTTTGTGGAAGACGTCGACTATGCTCTCGGCAATGAGTCGGCTTCGATCAGCATGTACATGGTCCACGGAGGTACTAACTTCGGATGGAGCAACGGCGCGCTATGGCAGGACAAGCTGACAGCTTGGACCACCAGCTATGACTACGGGTCGCCCATTGACGAGAGCGGTCGCTCTACTGATCTGTATCACACGCTGAGAAGCACTCTCCACAAGTACGTTCCGCAGGGGAGCATCCCTGACATTCCGCCGGATATCCCTCGGATGCAAATTCCCAAATTTGGTCTTACGCCAATGGCGCTCCTCTTCGATACTGTGGGCCAGAGAACAACGAGGGAGGCACCGGCCACGATGGAGACCTTGGGGCAAGCGTATGGTTTCACTTTGTACGAGCATATCGCCAAATCATCCGTAAGCGGCATTCTTCGACCGGGCGATAGGCCTCGTGATCGTGTCTTGGTTTACGTGGACGGTCTTCGTCAGGGTGTGATTGACAGCCAGTACCAGCAACCGCTCGCAGTCAACGTCCAGCTCAACCCCGGCAGCAAGCTTCAGCTGCTTGTAGAGAACCTTGGCCGCGTCAATTACTATTCGCGCGGCACTGTGTACCGTAACGATCTCCAAGACCCATACAAGGGAATCAGAGGAAACGTCACCGTCAATGGTAGGGTTCTCAAGGGCTGGGATATGTATCCACTCCCACTCGACGACATCTCCACTCTATCTTTGTCTCCAGACCTGCCGTCCAATGGGTCTATTCCTATATTGTACCGCGGTTATTTCGTCGTAGACCATCCCTCACTTACTGTTCCCGCAGCATTGGACACTTTCTTAGCTGTACCCAATGGGGTGAAGGGAAACGTATGGGTCAATGGCTTCCACCTGGGCCGTTACTGGCGTGTTGGACCTCAGCAGTCGCTCTATCTTCCTGGAACAGTAGTCAAAGCGGCTCGGCAGCTGAACGAGGTTACAGTTCTTGAATTAGCTCCTCACATGGTCGAAGGCCCGATGATTGCAGTTGGACAGTCCAACCGAACTTGGAGCAACAAACCAGATGAAGAATGTCTGGATTGCACCTGAAATCTCCTGTACGGCATTGCCCATTAATACGAGTCTAATCCGAATTCAAATGAAAATAGTAGATGCTGCTCATTTGTACGAGTGGGTTGAGAATGTGGAGCGTCTCGTTTGCCTGCCACCATTCTGACTGCTCGCATAGCAGTCAAAACGGTCCCTTACCTTAATACTGGTTACCATATTTAATAACCGCTGACAACCTGTTTCTGATTCACATCGCCCATAGATCATGCTAGACCTTTACTTCCTTCAGGAATCATACCCGGTCCGCTCTGTACGACGCAACCTCGACGCGACCTTGCCTCGAAACCATCCAGCCTGTTTCATACACTTGAAATTTTCTGGTATATTGATGCGATATGTGAAAGCTCCGAGTTCGCGGGTAAAGCCTCCGTCGAATACCACGATACCATCCAATCCCTAAAGTCGCTGGGCATCCTTATTCGCCATGTAATCGTCAACTAGGCTCCAGAATCCGTATACATTTAACAAGTTCTGGGTCGGCAACAGGTTCTACAGTCGGTAGTAGACAGCACTTAGACCTGCAAAATCTTGCTCTCTACTGTGGTAAGCGAATCCAAACGGCCATCATCAGTAAATAATGTTCGTCTAGACTTAACCCTATAGAAGGCTTATACGAGATCCTTGGTAGTCAAAGTCCTATGAGTCATAGCGCACCTAGAACAGCGCCTAAGGAAGTAAAGTGAGATCGACCCGAGTAAAGACGCAGATCCGTAGATAATTCCGAAGTCTAAACTTACGCTTCCTATGATCGCAACCTCGCAAATACTTATAAGCGAGACCCATGTCTACGGTTTCCAGGCCTTGACCACCAGCGAAGCTGACATAGATAGCAGGTATACAAGTAGTTTTTACGAAAACTTTGGAAACTAGAGTAAGATATATATAATTTGTGATTGCGAGGTTGTGGTCTCAACCTGTAAAGATATCGACATGCCGATATGGTACTGCGCGGATCGACTGCAAGGTCGAGACGATTGCACTGGCACACTGAAAAATAGTCGAATCGCAGTGCTGCTGTCCTTCTAGAAAATTCAGGCCAAGGTTTTGAAGGTCGTACTGACTAGATTATGCCCTTGTAGACCAAGCAAGCGTAAAGCGTAGCGCAACAATCAGAACTAGCGCCATCAAATCTACCAAAGCAAGGCATATTGAGAAAATGGATCGAAAGAGAGGTTATAGACCATACCAAACCGAATGTTCTCTAATTATACCACCCTCTACATCGGTAGAACACAGCCAAGGAAACTTTTCTGGGCGTCAAGCTTTTTATAGTAGACTCCACAGTATCACCCCCCAGGGCTACCGAATTCTGCCAAAGTGTAAGCCGACATTGCCCGGTGCATACCAGTATTTCTCCGCGTCAACTTCCCCTCTATATACACAGTAATCTCCTAGTACTGACCAGAACTTTGGTTCTGGTCTGGAGCGAGGTCTGGTACAGATTTGACTCGATCAGAAGCTACGATGCAGCATTCATCATTTAAAGACCGGTAAATCTCGGTCTGGGCACGTGTCTACACTTGCGGTTGTCCGCTATATAGTAAAGCTGGACACCAAGATGATAGAAGCCTGGCTGTGGGTCCTCTTATGGGTTTGACTCACTCTAACCGAGACTATGAAACTCATCTCTCTTCTCGCTGCTATGAATCTGCTCCCAGGCGCAGCTGCTGTATCTACTGGAGTTGTGGCGCAGCAAGTTGGAACTCCACAAACCGTTTCCCCGCAAGCGCCCGGATACTTCTCCTTTTGGCAGGAAGGTAATGGTAACATCAAGTGTACCAACAACGGAGGAGGGAAGTACACGGCCTCGTGGTCTGGTAATGGCGGGTTTGTCTGTGGCACTGGATGGAGTCCAGGCGGCTCAAGGTCAGTGGCGAAAACTGATTCCTGAACAAACCTAATATTCGATCGCAGAACAGTGAAGTACAGCGGTACATATGAGCCAAAAGGTCCAGGATATCTTGCGCTTTATGGCTGGACAAGAAACCCACTGATCGAATATTACATTGTCGACTCTCATGGCGACCTGGCGCCCGGCGAGCCTTGGACATCTCTCGGCAACTTCACGTCCGAGGAGGGTTCTTACGAGCTCTTCAAAAGTACTCGTGTCAACAAACCGTCCATTGTAGGGACGACTACTTTTCAGCAGTATTGGTCAGTGCGAACAGAGAAGCGGGTAGGTGGGACAATCACAACAGGTCGACACTTCAGTGAATGGGCTAAGGCAGGTTTGAAGTTGGGCAATCACGATTATATGATTCTTGCCACTGAAGGATACCGAAACGGAGCTAATTCGGCAAGTGGAACCTCTTCCATCGTTGTGGAATAATTGTTAGTTATATGATGAGAGCCGAGTTAGCGCCAGTAAAAGCGAAATGGCATTACCAAACAAATTGCCATTACCAAACAAATTGCCTAGGTTCATACGTCATGAAATACTAGCGAGAAGGCAGTAGACCCAGAAACAATTGACGTCTACTCAAAACCCAGGTCGGGATGCCAAGCCACGATATAGCCGAGTATTAAAGTAGTAGAATCATCGTACCCACTACGCTTGACACGCCCAATTAGCCAAGATCGATTATGCCGCAAGACCTTGCTATAGGGGTCTGGGTCTGCACAGATTACTGACGTAGATGCATCTCCATTCATTTGTTCATAATGTTAATGTTCTCATGGGAGTTGGCACCATATCTTCCAGCAAAGTTGATACTGGTCGAGTTACGTCGCCAAACTCTTTTACAGCTTCGAGGCCGACTTCAACTTGCTACCGTTTGGGAGAATACCATCCGTCCCACCGCTGGTCTCAATCTTCGCACCGTATATTAGGTTATCGTAACCAACCATAATCTGCAGCGAGCCCTCTTGCATGAAATTGCTACCATCTTCTATGCTCGCGTCAGTCTCTCTTTCCCCGGTGGAGTGGAATGCAGTAGTACACACGGGCTAATTTCTCGCTGAACGTACTCGAGAACTCTACCGAATCATCCAGGCTCTTCACAATGCATTTCGCCCATGTCATCGAAATCAAGGATCGGCATCCCTAGGCTCTTCAGCCTCTCCTTGTCCTGCGACGTCTGATAGAACTACAAGACTCCCATCAATCAAAAGCCTTAGCTATACCGGAAAGCTGCATACTTGCACATAGCGCGAGACGTGGACATTGAATCCAGCCGCTGATAGGCCTAAATCTGCATGCACAGACTTCCACCATTCCTGGAAATGCTGCTCGGTGACATCCGGCCGCTTCTTGAAAAAGATGAGGAGCCGGACGTAAGACTGCTCGTTGGATCCCTGGCCCGGTCGGAGATGGGGAATGTGAAATTGTGCCTGTCCATGACGGCCGTAGAGAGTATCAGAGTAACCGTCAAGACGAACAGGCAATTCCTGGGGTCATGAAGAAGAAGAGGAGATGGAATGATCGATGTCGACGCTAACGACTCAGACGCCGACTAGCCGGGATGAACAGATCCGAGGGTGCGATGGTAGCAAACCAGGGTAAAACGGCGGGAGATGCACGGAAAGGGGTGCTCCTTGCACGCTGAGAATGAATTGGATAGAAATGAGTCTAGCAGCCTTAGATCTTCAACAACAGCCGCACGGTAGGAATAACATCCTTCGAATCGTCCTCCTGCTGCTGGAAGCTCTGCTTGAATGCGGCCAAGCCAGCAAGAATACCGCAGATCATTAGGAAGAGAGATATCAGCGACCAGATGATGCCCCAACACTGCGAGGAGCCGCCATAGCGCTTTGCGAAGACGCTGGCATCGGACGAGTTGACCTTGCGCAGGATCAAGTCGTCGCATATATCCCAGACGCTGTAAAGCGAGGACATGACGCCGATGAAGAGCTGTAGCTGTCAGCGAAGTCAGGGCCTGGACGAGGGCGTGTGACTAACGACGACGAATCTAAGAGGCTCAGCGTGCTTGATGAACCAGCAGGCGACAAGCAGGCCGACCGCGAGCACAATGGTGATGATGGTCAGCCAGTCTTTCCGGGCCCACCACAGGGTTAAGAGGAAGCAAACGCCTAGGATGATGCTCGCGATCTTGCTCGCGACGATGTTGAAGCCGCAGAAAGTGAGCAGCGCGCCGATAAGGGAGGAGCCCAGATAGCCTGCTGGGAGGGTCACGGCTTGGATGCCGCCTTGCATGAAAGTAACGCCCCCCTCGTGCGGATCCAACGAAATGCCCTTCACGCGTCCGCCAGTGCAGCATGCCGTGATGGCGTGGCCGAATTCGTGGAAGGCAATGACCAGCATCTGCAGCTCGGTCAGTCCAGACTAGTCTGCTGAGGCTTAAGCTTTGGGAGCCGCACCTTGAAAGGCCACAACACCCACCGCACATACGGCAGATTCCACAGCAGCGCGATCACGACAACGTACGCGGCGATAACGCCCAGGGTGACGCCCTGGGTGTGGTTGACAGAGAGCCCGCGACGCTGCAGATGCGGCTGGGCGAGCGCGGGGGCAACCGTCACCAGCGCGCGCCGGGCCAGCTGTGCGAGTGCGAGCTGGTGCTTCTCGGGCAGGAGGGGCGCCATCCTGGTGCAGAGGAGGAGACGGAGATGGAGGGCAGCGAGAGTTCTTCAGAAACGCGCGTGGATATGCCGACGGCAGAGACTGACTTTGCAGCTGGACGGCTCGACGTGTTTATCCCTGGCCGTCGCACGAGGTGGGCTGACGTGGACGCGTACGACAGCCACCCCTGCGCCACGGGGAAGCTATATATAGATTGCGCCGCCTGGGCATCCATCTCGACAGGGTTGAGAATCGTCCCATGTTGATTCCTCTGCACGTGCCGTGGGCGTGGACGTGATGCTGTGATGTCTGTTTGCCGTCGATTGTGGCCGTCGCTGCTTGGCCAGTAGAAAGAGCAAGAAGGGCAAGAAACACGAGGTACCGAAAAGCAAAACAGTGTACGGTTGCAAAACACATCACCATTCATGGGAGTCCCCCCGTTCCTCACACGCGTCGCTCGTCTCCGTGTGCGCCGACGCTCTCTGCGTGGACGGGCGGAGACGCAGGCGCCTTCTTCCCATCGTCGCTGTCGCGCTCGCTGGCCTTCTCCGACTGCTCGTCCCCAGGACCACCTGCACCAGCAGCAGGCCAGCTTGGCGCCTCGACGATGCTGGTCCTGCGCTTCCAGTACTCCTCGTCGCGCGTGTTCCTGTCGAAGTAGCCCGCGGGCACCCACTTCTTGCTGCTCCAGGCCTTCAGGCTCGGAGATGAGACCTGGAACGCGGCCGCGAGGTTCATGCCGAAGAAGACGAAGCCGTACGCGTATCCAATGCCACTGTTCGCAAACGGCGTCAGGAAGTCGCCAGCGAAGCCTGCTTTGCGCGGGTGCGCAGCGGAAACGTCTCGCCAATGACGACCCACGCAAACGGGCCAAAGGACATAGCAAACGACGCGATGAACATGCATGCCGCTACGATCATCACAACGCCTGACTATGCATACTCGGTCGGGGGCCGCGCTACACCAGCGGATGCGAAGATGAGGAGCCAGACCGCTTGCCACACGGCGCCGACGGTGAGTGGAACGCGGCGGCCGACACGCTCAACGATGTAAAGGCCTGGGAATGTCATGACCACGTTAACCGCTCCAAGGATAAGCTGCACCAGAATGGGGTCGTCGATGCCTGCCGAGTTGAAAATCGTCGCACCGTACTGTTGCCTGCGTCAACACATGCCCAGTTCAAGAAGAAGACATTACTTACGTAGAAGAAGTAGTTCACGCAAGTCCATTGTTGCAGGAAGTGGATGGCGCACCCGAGCAACGTGCGATATACAAGGCGATGGATCCCAGATGGCTTTCCCGTGAAGCACTCCAGCCAGGTACCCTGTCCCGTCTTGTTCTGTTCGTAGATGGACTCCTGCATCTCTTTGAAGTCATCCTCTACTAAGACATTGTGCGGCTCGTCCTTCATCCCTCGTAGTCGGGCGAGTGCCATTCGAGATTCGTCCCAGCGATTGACCCGCAAGCCACCGCGGACTTTCAGGAGAGAAGAGGATACCAATGCCGAGGGGAAGAGAGAATGCGATACCGAGCCCGATGACAATCCGCCAGGACGCGTCGCTCGTCTGGATCTCCCGCACGCCGTAGTTGATGCAATTGGAGACCAAGATGCCGATCGTGATCATCAGCTGATACGATGCGAGAACGGCGCCGCGAATCTCTCGAGGACAGCACTCTGATTGAAACATTGGGACTTCCACTGACAGGTTGCCAACACCGAATCCAGCGACGAAGCGGCCCATCATCAGATGCATCCACGAGCTCACGGCCGTGATCTGGATGATGTTGCCAATGATGAAGACAAAGACGCCAAAGCTCAAGCTCCGCCTGCGTCCCCACCAGTCGGCCGTGTAGGCGCCAGTGAGGGCACCGATGAGCGTGCCGATGGACATCAGAGAGACGATGAGCGAAGAGATGATGTCGTCGAAAGCTTTCGTGCCGTCTGGTTGCGTTTGGCCAAACCGGTCGATGAAGTCGGTGAAAAGGAGCATACTGGAGATTTGGCCGTGGCAAGAAGATATGAGTCCCTCTGCCAAATAATGCGACAGGGGAGCCTACCGTGTCGTATCCGAATAGGAAGCCTCCGATGGAGGTCACAATTCCCAGCATAATAGCTTCGATGCCGCATTCAGCGTCATTGATACGCAGTGAACTATTGCACTCATCAGTTTGCTAGCGTCGTGTTTGGCAGTCATCGGTCATACAGTCTTCCAAGACCCATGATGGCAGTTCTCGCTCACAAGAAATATCCAGCCTGACACGGTGCATGCTGCAGTAAATCGTCTTCCCTTATATGCATTAGTTTCGCTTGCCATATCTGGTCTTGTGTAATGCCTGGCACGTGCCGAGCAACTATGCTGTTCCTAGTCCATCCCTGCACGTCATTTGTGCCACTGCCCGGGACTCTTCAGGCCTTGGCAGCGTTGCTTGTCGCGTAAGCGCGCGCATAGAGGCGCTCCATCCTTCCACCTTGAACACTAGAGGATAGTTGCTTGGTACGGGTGGAGCGAAATCTGGCGCCAAGAAACGCTGGGGCGATGACCTCAACGCACTGAGCGTTCTCCTCATGGTGTCAAGCCAAGCAAGACTTACCTTGTGTATGGCACTGCCGAATTGCTCTTGGAGCGTTCTCTAGATAAGTAGCTAATATAACTCACATCTTGGCGCCTTCTACAGACTTGAGCATCAATTGAGACGAGTCCAGAAGTTTGCTATAGGCCGACTTGGTACGTGTTGTCGTGTGCGGAAGCTTGCCAGACGAAGCAGTGTCGACAATTGCGTTGCCGCCACTGTGGTGTTCTGCCGATCAATATATGCATCGACCGTTCGCATACCTCGAACCGGTGTTCAAACAATTGGCAGCTGCATTTTAGATTAGAAAATCGCTGCATTCGTCTGTGAGAGCGGTGCGATCGAAGCTCTCCAACAACCACAAACGCGTCCGAATTGAGATGGGGAGGGCTCAAAGTCCCATCCGATGGTACCGCGATCCTATGCGATATGCTCAGCAAGGGCCTGAGAAGGACTGATGACGCATGAAGGGGTGTTGCTGCCCGATCCACCACCCGTTGTCATTGTCCAAGGACAACAGCTGGTTCAGAGGCTGAGCGACGTTGGATATTCAAGGTTGCAAATCCTCCGAGCGAAGTACAGAACCGGCTAGCGCGCATCCTCGCTCCTTTCTGCGTAGGCATCTTTAGGCAGCTCTGCCCCTAATCGTCGGAATCTCTGCGCGCTTGCGGCTCAGCACCACTACATAAATCTGACCATGAGTGTCTCTCGGGACGCATTCTTCCTTCCACTTGATAGCTCTCACTTCGGATAGTCTCCTCCGCGAAAATGACGTCCAGTCGAGCAGGCATCAACGCCGTTAATGTCGACCTGGCAGAGAGGACCATGAACGACATGTTCGGCGATCCAGGGGACTGGAACCTACAGAAGCTGCGCGGACTGACCGTGAGTAAGTGCATCTTGCAGGCCGCACCCGTCCGAACCGCGCTGACACGTGACTGCTCAAGTGGACCGTCTCATCCCTCCACAGACCATCATGCAATTCGGGGACTGCATGTACGAGGGCTGGCTACCGGGAGGAGGGAGAACCAAGTATCCGTTAATGAGAGATGACGAGGTACCACTTCAGAATATGCCCTTTAGTGCATGGGCCCCACCACCGTTCGATCGGATTAATCACTCCATCATGGACCAGCTGATCACGGGGTTCAATTCCACAAATACTGTTGTTCCGTTTCCTGCACGACTTCAGACCTTGAAGGCGAGGCTTTGGAACGGAATGGTTCCAATGACGGGCGTCAGGTGGAAAGAGAAGAGGCTCGACGATCCAAAAAACTTCCAGCAGTTTTTTGACCTCATGTGCGAGACTATCATGATATTCGCGTTTCTCAATGAACCGGGTGTCCTTGAACGAATGCAGCACGGCTTCAATTGGCTTGCTAGGGAATATGAAGATTACGGGGCAGCAATCAACGCTCGAAGAGAGCAGAAGGGGATCCGCGAGCGCTTAGATATTACGAGCATGTGGGCCGAGTACATGGAGGCGCTACTTACGACAATGGCAACTCGAACTCACCAGTGGTTGGTCGAGCGTGTTGATGAGATACAGAAGAAGAGCAAGACTGAATACGAGGCTGCCGTTGCCGCAGTTGGAAATGACCTAGCCGCTGTCACCTCAGCTGGAAAAGCTTTTTTCGAACGTATCCAAGATATCAATCTTGCCCTGTCCCGAGCAGACTTTGTTCTTTTCATCCCTATGGATGGCTTCAGTGGACACGATATCTCAACTGGGGTGCGGGACCTTTCACTGGCTGTTCGCCAGGACTTATACTATAAGCTGTCGGATGCAAGGTTGTGGGAACGCCATATGCCATTTGTGGAACAGACAGATCGAGAGACCGGTTTGCGAGATCCGAAAGCGGTGACAGCCTGGTTTCACGAAAGCCGCGACAACCGGGCAGCAATCAGAAACGACCTGCGTGGAACTCCGAAGCGCTTAGGAGAAGCGCATTGGATTACAATTCTACGGTCGCGGATTGATTGGTATCTCAAGCATGGTGGCGATCCGACCCGACAGACATGGGGCTTCGTCTGTTATCGCCTGACATATCGACAGACGGACTTGGAGTGGGCGCGATTCAAAGAGAAACTTGAGGCCGACCTGATGAAATCAGGTGAATGGACGAATGGCGCAGAGAGCGTCAAGGCTACTGGTGGCCTCCAGTGGCTAGACGGGAGAGAAATAGGGATCGCGGAAGGCGATATAGCAGCAGCGAAGCGGTAAGTGCTGAAGCAATCGACCGTACCACAGAGGTGACAGGCGCGTTTTCGTCATGCGTGAATCGGGCGAGTTGAATACCCCCGACTCGTCGAGAAGAACTGGGGCTGAAATGTCTCCGCCTCTTCTGTGGTAAGCCCTTGTTCCAAGACGTTAACATTCCTCAGCCATTTCGCCACGTTCCCGAACACTAGGGACTTCATGCGGCGAATGTGGAAGCAAGACTTCCTTGCCGTTGACATGCAGTCCTATCTCTCATACAGCCACCCCGAAGACGGCCAAAGACCAGAACGAGAGGAAGGAAAACCCTACGGTGACATGGGTGGTCATGTAAGGCTGGTCGATACGGCCGTATACGATATTCAACTGATCAAAGAAACATCGCCGGGTTTCAAAGGCGATTTTAAAGTTCTCACAACGCTGATATTCGACGAAGTGTACCCACTTCTTGCCTCCCTTGCGCAACGACCGCGCGATCTTTGGCCGCTAGCTAGGTTACATCCGCACTCAACGTACGTTGGTCCTACGGTCCGCTGCCAAGAAGAAGAGTGGGAGATGCAGCGTAGTCTGAAAGAGATGATGATGGGCTCATTTTACAACTACATCAGGAATCGGCAAGCTGACGATGGTGGATTCCCGGGGATGTAAGGTCCGCGTCTCCAGTCTCTTTACGCTCACAAACTCGTTGTCGTCTTTATTCCACCCGTCTCCTGCCACTCCCATCTCTTATAGAGTTGCGAATCCCAGCCGCCACATACGCTTGGAGGTCCCTAGTACTATAAACTGGAGGCACGGAAGCGTCCTCTATTAATATTCCAGCTTCTGCTTGGTATCGGTCCTGTCACAGCCCATTTGCCTCTTCCATTGCCATTATCGTCTCCTGTTCGCTTCTTCTATTCCAGCCTCATTTTCCGGATTTCGGCTTCAGCTGAGGTAGTTGTGGCACCACGACCAATCGCCTTTCAGCCGTTAGCTAATCGACGCTTGACCACATCGAGCAAGAAGTCCCCCCTGCTGCTGCAGCTCCGTTCCAGCCTCATCGCAGTTACCATAAAATCGAAGTTCCACGGCTACCTAGCTTTCGCTGCTTACGCTCAACGCTAAATGCGCATTCCCCACTCTTCGGGGGCGGATTTTCCTTCGAAATTAAAAACCCTTCGGCCGTCGCAATGCTTGATGCCCATAGGTGCGATGCCGATGGCTTTTGATATGCGAGGTTCCAAGAGAACCAGTCCGCCAGTGTACGCCAAGTACTATTTGACATCACTGTTCTATAAGAAGCTCACCGGATCCTCGCTTAGATAATTGCACCGAGAATCAGTCACCACAGCCATAGTATCAAGGGACGTTCCAAAAGCTTGTTCGCCTCCTTTGATGCTTATGATAAGTAGACTGCCCTAAAGGTGGTCGCAAGATGGATCTGTGAGGCCGCAGTAGGATCCTTGACCACCGCGAATCGTAAGCAGCGCTGCAGAACGATGGCCAACCCGCCGAATACAACGTTTACCTTCATCAATGTCTCACACCCGAGTGAATTGAAGAGGCAAGAGATGGTTGACCATATACGATGTTCGGCCATGACCAATTTTGGGAAGATGAGGAGGAAGCGAAGGGCAAAAGCTCAGAAGAATGAGATCGTTTTCGAGCTGCAAGCATCAGAGGAGGTGGCAGCCGTCGTACCAATGTCGAGGATAGGAATCGATGCTGCGGATCCATTCGAGGCAGGGCATCTCAAATGGGACGCCGAGGCAACTCGATTGATGGGAAATAGTGAGTTTAACTTTCGAATCGGCCGATGTCATTTCGCTCGAGTGATGTCTTAGCGATCGTCACCCCTTCCTCCCAAACCTCATACTTCAAATCTCGGGCGGCTACTGACTTTGGCGCAGTCTTTGGAGCAAACAATGGGCAGTCTCCAGCTTTACTACATGCATGGCAATCGGTTGCGTTCTACGATGAGTTTTCATTCCAGACAGCCAAAGCTATTGCTTCATTGAACGGCGAAAAGCTCCGTCGCGGTACCCTACTGGTCGAAGATACCCCAGAAAGCTTAGCCCTGCACAATAAGGCTTTGCAGATGCTGAGTAAGAGACTAGACGACCCACAACAACATACCAGCGACAGCGTAATTGGCGCTATGTCGGGATTGTTGACCTATGACGTGAGTACTATCTAGGAGTAGCTGGAACCAGAAGCTAAGCGGGCACAGTGGACCATCGGCAACTTCGAAGGATGGAATTGGCATATGAGCGGATTATTGAAAATGATCAATCTTCGTGGCGGTATTCGAACTCTTTCTCGGGAGCAGATGCACATCACGCTTGCATGGTATGACTTCTGATCATCATCAATACATGTCTGAGTCGTGTCTAAAATTCCCTTGGTTGTAGGACCGATATATGCGGTGCGTACGCGCAAGATATTGCACCGCACTTTCCCATGCCCAAAACATGGCAACAGGCCATCGAAATCGACATTGACGATGAAAATGACGTCGTGCCAGCTAGCTCGTCTGATTCAATCATTCGTACATGGAAAGAAGAGCTTCCTGAATACGATGCGTGGATATCCATCTTCAAATTGATCGTACGGCTGGTACCTGATCACTCTATTCCCGCCAACTGTTGGATGGAGCCCATAATACATAGACTACTGTCTCTGCGGCCGATGCGCCATGGGATTGAAACCCGTGGGGCAATAATCGAAGAGGCATGTCGTATTGGAACTTTACTCTTTCTATCTAGGTCCTGGAGGGAATTCGGAGTATTATCGATCAGGACTACTTTGCTAAGGCGCAATCTGCTTGCCATGTTGCGGCGGTACTTTGCGGAATGGGGTCGTCTTCGTCCGCTTCTGTTGTGGGTGCTCGTACAAGCAGCGCAAGAAGCAGAAAGCCAGGCAGAGAGGTATCAGTTCAATATCCGCATCTCCATGGTAATGTCAAAACTGAACATTGCGGATTGGGATGGGCTAGTAGAGGTTTTGAAAGGGGTTGTGTGGTCGGGCGAAATTGCGGACGCGGCTTGGGAGCCTGGGCAGAGAGATCTGACTAGTCTCATCGCGACGCAGCCCCAAGTGGAGTTCGAGAATTGTATCGACTTCAATCTACCCAAGCAGGATATGTAAATCTGACAGAAGGACGACAAGCGATATCTTTCACAGGTAGAAAGGACAATGTAGATTATCAATCATCAATAGCATCTCGTTGCTCGAACCGATGAGCACATCTAGCCGTCGCCCCTGCGGCATCGCCGTATCTGTGACTCCATTGTTGGGAACAATGCAGGAGCTGAGAGGATATACAAGAATCTCGGAAACAAAGTGCTCGAATCATGTAGTGAGAAGCACATAGCTCCGTTTCCGGGACTAGGAAGTCCTGTCTAGTAGTTCGCAGCGACGATTGCTTAATAAGATGAACAAGATACACAAGGTACCGCTTGTTCTATGCAACAGAAAGTCTTGCCCCTTAGTTAGGCCTACTAGCATGATCGACGCCGCCTGTCGCCTTAGACTCAATCCTGGGATGCGCTTCCAACAAGACCAACGACTATTGCTCTTGTTCCCGATCAGAGATGTTAGAATTTTGTTTTCCCGATGCTAGGGTTACGTTGCTACAGGCAAGCTTCCGGGTGTAGTTTACTGTCTACTTCTATATATAAGTCGACTATCTGCTTGTTCGTTGGGAGACAGAAGCATCGCAGCGTTGCAGCTTGAACGATCTACCTAAGAAAAGCACAACTAAATTGAATACGCCGATTCGAGCCAATTCACTTCTTACTATTCACTCATGGCCAAAATCAGAACATCTTCATTAGGTGAGCACTGGCAGTAGGTAATTCAAGTTGTTGTATCATCAGTTGATAAGAAATCTGTAGGCAGTACTGTACAATCTCTCTACTAGCTCCAGCATACTGCAATTGTCATCACATATCTAACGACCCGCGTGTTCGGCTCGATTTGATACTTGTTAAGGATGTATATAGGTGTTGACAATGTTATGTTCGTTAATGACTGGTGTCTACGATAGGGTACTGGGGCTAGAATGATGGGCTTGCCTCTATGGTAGCTTAGTTAGGGCGATAGGGGCGTTATTGGCGGTATTTCATAAGTGGTGGAATATGTGCAATAAGTTGCATACAACTGATATTGTCTCACAATATCCCTAACTTCAGGCACTTCGAGATACAAAAGGCCTATCTACCTAGATAGAGAAATTTCAATAGGTGTCATTCGATCTAAAGTTCTGTGGAGGCTTAGTGTTTTCATCGCCATAGTATCTTTATCTTCTATTATTTCTTGTCTCAAGACCTTGCATGGTGTCGGCTTGACGGCAGTGCCTTCGCTGGCACCGCTGCAGAGGCAGTTCGACGACGAACATCCAACATGAGCGAGATCAGCAGAGACTATTGGCTACTTAAATTTGGTAGCCAACTCTTCCCAATTAACTGGTCGCTCATACGACTGCCAGCCTCTGTTACGCGTGAATTTTACGCCATCTTCTACCCTAGGAGTCCCAACACAGACAGACTCATAGCCTTTGTCGACATGGTTCCCAAGCTGTGGGCCAAAAACCACATACTTACAAACGCGAAATTTATGTACTATATTCTGTACGGCTCATTCTCTGGATATCTTTTCGCTCTACGCTTTGATAGTTCGTCCGGACCTCTACCAGTTACCTGGTAAACAGTTCTCAAACTTTCTGACTTTTCTCGTGGAGGACACCGCAAAAGCAAAATTGGCAAAAGAATGTACCTTCTCTTATTAAGCTGTAGGGCTATCGGATATGTTCCGAGTACACCTTGCCTTACTTCCCCCTACACATGTGGTCCAAGTAGTTTGCTTCAAGACACCGACCACAGATGTTCAACAGTGGACTGTATGGGTTTGAATTCAATGACAAGGCTGAAAGCATTAAGAGGTCGACTCACCATCATACTGGGTAGGTCTGCTGTCCTGCATGAGCATACATCTTACAAAGAAGCCGGTGCTATCTACCTCCTGCCACACGAAATTTGTCATCCAGTATCACAAATCACGATCCCGAGGTTCTTCGACCGAAGTATCTTTACACCCTGGACCGCAGCCTAAGTCGTGAAGTCCATCAAAGCCGTTACCTTGCAGTACAGCGAAAGCTCCTTTCAGGTCCACGGTTTTGCAGACCATCGCCGGTTCTGCTGAAGCTTTTAGCGTAATTGAAGGGAACCGGGTGCAACAACGGGTTGTTCAACGAGTGGCTCGGCGAAGAGAAAGCTCCTCGGTACATGCCAAACGTTGTTAGCTTATGTCCACAGTTTATGCAGTCACCCTGTTCCACTTGGTCCAAAGTCCAAATCCTCGACTCGAGTTACGATAATCACGAATCACCGACTGAAAGGTCCTAGTACTCAAACAATAAATTCACAGACCCGTCAGGGTATGCACTGCCCTGTATACCCGTGCTTGTCAGCTTTTACTATACTCTACAATAACAGAACAAAGAAACGCCGTGGACAATGCCAGTGCGATCTCAGATATAAATACAAAAATTGCAAGTGAAATGCTAATGTTTCCCCTCGCTGTTACATGAATGGTCTGTTAGGATGGTTGAGGCGCCGTATCTGTTACTTCCGCTCTTCTTCCGACGAGATTGCCTTTTTCATCGCGAGGAATCCGTTTCCAGCCTGTCTTGAAACGCTTTTTGCTGGGGTCGAACCGCGGAAACGGATGTGCTTCTGTGTTCAAGACGATGTCCTCAAGGGGAAGAAGGTCGTTGGGCCCGAAGAGGAGGTAGAAGTACTTTAGTGTTTCCGCCTGCGCCAAGAATTAGCATTTTCTATGGATAAGGATGATTGAATAGCGGCTACTTACCAGCCAGAAAGACTCCATGTTATCACGAGATGGAGGGGGAATGGTTCTAACGTCGGAAACAGAAGTGAAGCCACCGCTATTCTCTACGAGGGTATGTTTGACAAAGCTCTCAAACATGTCCCAGCCCCAGCTTCGGTACTGCTCATCGCCAGTGATGCGCCACATATAGAACAAGCTCTCGACGGTCTCGGGGCGTTGAAGGTTGTGCGCGTCCGCTGGCTTTACCTCAAAGTCTGTCTTCCAGTCTGCATCTTCTGCCGTGTCTAATGGTGCCGATTTGAGTATCTCTTGGCGGTACATCTTCGGCGGGTCGTCGAGTTTGAAGTGTGTAATCTCACCCGCAAGACCGGTCGGGTTCATCAAATACATGCCCATGCAGGTCTTTGTGAGCTCACGCGCGAGCTCCATATCCTCTTCCTGCTTCTTGCCCCATGACGGAAGCTTCTTGGCTTCGGTGAGATTGATGCCGCCCGTGGCAGCGAGGGCGATGGTGCCGGGCATGAAGCAAACAAGATGGTCAACCTTGGGGTGGAGACGGCCTTCCACACCTGCTGGGCGCTCTGCCAGGATGGTGAAGTGGTAGTCCTTCGAGTAGGTCAGGAGATGCTTCTTCACACCTTCGAGGGCTTCGTCCCACATTTCCAGGTAGATGGGTTCTCGCTGTTGCGTTTGGTAGTATTGCTTGATGAGGTACTCGTAGTAGGAGTCGCCGCGACTGCCGAGGCGGATCTCGCTCCCTCGGAAGTCGCCTCTGTCGGCATAGATGAAGATGGGGACCAGGCCGTCCCGGGCGCCATTGTCGTCAACCACCTGCATGACTTTCTCGGCTTTCGTCCAGTAGTTCTCTTCGCCGGTGAGGTAGGCCAGGTACTTCATCTCGAGCTGGAGCGTAGTCGCCTCCGCGGTCGACGAGGCGCCGCCGTCGGCATGGGATGCCTCGCCCTTGCCGGTGCTCAGGACGACGCTGGCCCAGGGGACGCCCGAGGGCGACTCGTACGCGCCCATCAGGCGGTCGGCGAGGTCTGTAGCCTTTTCCAGATACAGGTCCTCCTCGTTGGCGTTCTCGGGTTTCATCCCGGGAAGCGTCTCCTGCAGGTAGTGCGCCGACAGGAGCCCGCCGAGCATGCGGATCGTAGTCTCGAAGGTATTGACGTCCTGGTCCTTGTCCCACGACAGCGTCGTCGCGATCCACTCGCGCGCGTCGCGCAGCTCCTTTGTCAGGTTCATGAGCATCATGGTGTCGAGCGCGTCGACAATGATCCAGCCCATGCCGTTCGGCTGCGCCATATAGCGGCCGTTCTTGGAGACGGGGTGGTACTCGTCGTAGCCCCAGCCGTGCTCCTTGTACGCATTCCAGCTGAGCAGGAAGGCGGCGCGCACGTCGTCGCGCCGCCGGGTCCAGTCCACGCTGGCGCTCTTCTTGCCGCCGCCGAACCAGGAGCTCCCGCTGCCTCGTCCTGCTCCTGCTTTTGCTCCTTTTCCAGTATTCGCGGGTGTGCCCGCCTCGTCCTGCGCATTCCCGGACCAGCCAAGCCAGTACAGGACCAGCACGCCGAGCAGCACGAACACAACGTTCCTCCGCCGCCGCAGCCGTGACCGGCCCTGGGGACCGCGTCCGTAGCTGGCCGGCTTGTCCTTGTACATGGGTAGGCCGTTCTCGGTGCCGTTGCCGGTGAACTTGCCCCAGACATTGTCTTCCAGCCGCCGTTGCGCGTTCTCGAAGTTGGGCACGTTGCGCGGCAGGGCGAAGGACATGTCGGCGTCCTCGAGCGCCTTCCGGGTCGAGTCGATGGTCGTCCCAATGGCGTGCGACGTGGTCGCGACGGTCGTCGTTGCGACCGACTGCAGCAGCGCGAGGGCCGACGGTGGTGGTGGTGCCTTGCGGATCGCGAAGGGGTCGCGCGAGTACATCTAGCAGCCCAGCCGGCGGGCGTTGGGAACAGCACCAAGCGGACAGCAATGAAACAGAATACAATGGACAGGAAGACGAGAACGACAGCAGCAGAGCGAAGACGGTAACGGATGTCCAGGCGCGGCTACACGGACGCCAGGTGTTCGTTTCCGGTGCAGCCACCATCCCAATCAGGCCTAGCACTCCTGTGGCTGGTGAGCCCATCTCACGGAATCGACGGAACGGACAGCCTTGGAAGGTGAGCTGACGGGACTGCTCTTTCTGTCTCTGGGTGCGCGCGAGGAGTTGCTCACTTCTCGCCTCCCATCCAGTCTGCATGCTTCGCACCGACAAGGGCAGCACGCCACCAGCAAGATACAGGCGGGACGAGCACAGTCGAAGGAGCCGAAGCCCGTTCCTCATCTATCAGACCACACTCGGACTCAGTTCGCCATGGTCTACGAAAGCACGAGGGCGGACGAGGCCCGATTTCTGCTCTTCGCCATGTTCTCCTGTCTGCCATTATACCACTGCTTCGCTTACCCCAAACCGGTTGCTGAGCTCCCTTCGTCGAAGTCGCGTCGCAGCACCTCGATGGCCACGGCCAGACACAGCGTGGAAGAATCCCAGCCACCCGAATGTCGGCAAGCACCACGGCCTTGAGGGGTCTTACGGTCAACAAAGTTCATGTCGATAAGATTTGTCCCACAATGGGTCATCCTCACTCCTAGCGGCAAGCACAAGAAACATCAACCAGCGAACGTGTCGAATTTCAACATCGTACGCACAGCGATTGTGAAGCGGTTCTGGCTCTGTCGGGGACTTCACGAAAGGTGTCGCAGAGGAGGTCTACCGGAACGTGTGGAGTACCGGGATTGACCAATGGTCCAAACTGGCGTCCGATGTGACAAGCACGTGCGGGATGCCGGGTCAGTAATTGGGAGACACCGAGGTCGACCATTTACTAGCGGCGGAGTAATGGAATTTTTATTCCTAGCATTGATAATGAAGGCCATGGTGCACCAGTTTGAATTTTGAACTTTTCAATTCTTCATGATCGAAGTAATGCCAGAAAGCCTACACAATGAAGGCTCGAGCATGGTGACAATCTTCACGTAGTGCATCGTAGTAAGACTCTGCTGCACCCACAGTGTTTAATCTTCGCATGTTCGTCTCCATCAACCTTCAACAGTGTGCTTAGGCGGATCGTTTGCCCTTCGGGTTCTTCTTGCCAATGTCCGAGATGGTGAGACCTGCAGCACAGTGCCATTAGCCTTTACTCTTCACCCTACTGCGACTCCCACCCATCTCGTCGCCCAGCTGGACGATTGGAGAGGGGGAAGCGAGGCGGTGGATATATGCCACGAGTTCCCGTACCTGGGGGC
This sequence comes from Lophiotrema nucula, assembly GCA_010015825.1. Lineage (NCBI taxonomy): Eukaryota > Fungi > Ascomycota > Dothideomycetes > Pleosporales > Lophiotremataceae > Lophiotrema > Lophiotrema nucula. The sequence continues at coordinate 40,995 of ML977389.1, forward strand.
AGCGACTGCTTGAGCTTCTCGGCCTTATCCGTGTCCTTGAGGACGAGCGTGTAGATGAAGCGGTGGCAGCGGACCTTGAACTTGATGTTGCCGGCCTTTTTGTTCTTCTTTATTCTGGCGGCTGTTGCACGGTCAGCAGGACGTCCTCATCTGTTGCGTACGAGCGCGCGGTCGATCGAGGTAAACGTACACTTAGCATCCTTGCGCCGGCAGATCTCGATGAACTGCTTGATGTCTGAGACTTCGGAAGGCATCGTAGCGGATGTTATGGTCGCGTGTCGATTGTTGATTGTCGATTGTAGTCGCTCATGCACAAAGTTCGCGTTGTGGGTTGAAATTCGCTTGCGGGCACGGATCGCAGAGGGGCAGAACCCAGTCGACCCGAGACGGTATGGGTGGGGCGCGGGTGACAGGGGTACGGGTACATGACGACGTGCGTGGCGCTGGCCAGAATGGGCGAGTTGGATGGCGAGCGACACATGCGGCTGCCTACTGTGCACTGTCACTCTCCAAAAACCCGAATCCCGCAGTGCTTCTTGTTCCTCCACAGAGACCACACACACAAACCCTGATCGAAGCACTTGCATCAACATGCCAACACCCCTCGATCGCGCTACAAGCCAACGCGTAAGCATCGCGCAGTCCTCCAAAGGAGAATCCTCAGAATTTGTACTGACTTCGCAGGCGCCGTTCTTCGCGTTCGCTGCAATCGTCACGGGGGTAGCAGCATGGAGTATATGGGGTCAGGACCTGTTTCCTTCAAATGATCCTACTGGCGGTAAGTCTTGGGCGCTTGTCAGACAGCGTTGCTGTATACCAACGTGCCTCCCTTTGCTAATACTCATTAGATCCTGAGAAGTGGACGCACGAGGAGTGCACACATTGGCTGAAGAATGTAGGTCAAGGATTCTCGCATGAAATATTATTACTACTGGAGAGTTGTACTAATCTACATAGCGCAACCTGCACCCGTCCCCTCTGGCTACGACGGCTGAGCTGCTGGAGCGCGTGAAGGCTAACATCAGGATCGAGAGGAACAAGTAAACCATCTTGGATGTAAATGATTGGCTGTCATGTACATGTACATGCATCTTCAGCTGGTTATTGACAATGAATGCTTCCTCGTCAATGGGTCAAATTGATACCCTGCTCACGACGCATGACGTTTTTTTCTCTAACCATGAACTCCATTTTGATATGATTAAGGATAGAATCAAGAGAAGAGATGATTTCTTGGGAGCAGAGTATGCGCCAAAGTATGAAGCGGAAGCGCACGCCAACCTCCAGCGCTCTCTCCGCCGACTCCACTCCGTAGGGGAAATGTGTGTAAAGCTTAATAGAAGCGCTTCAGCACCTGAAGCAGTGCCCCAACGCCACACTTCCGATGCCCTGACCCTGTTCGCACCATGTAAAGCAAACCCAATCCCATTCGAAATTCACAACCGTACCGTCACCCTTCCCCCTTGTTTGGACCGCACGCTTGGTTACTAAGATTGGCCTCGAAGCCAAAGTTTTCCAGTAGGAATGATTCGGCCTATCAGAAGCCAGCGCTCTGGAAGCCTTTCAGCAGAGCAAGGCTCTCGGCAAGACGCTCCTCCTCTTGACGCTTTAAGTCTTCGAATTCCTGAGCCTCCTTCTGTATCCTCTCGAGTTCTGCCTTCATCCTGACTCGGTATGGTTCGAGCTGTTTGTCAACAGCTGCTTGCTTGTCGGCCAGCCTCTTACGGTCCTCTTTGGCTTTGGCCGTGCGACGACGGGCATCCGCGAGTTGGCGCTCGATAGAGATCGGTGGCTTCGTTTGGTAGGTCGCCGATGCCTTTGGGGTGATACCATCAGTACCTGAAGCTGAAAATGCCGAAGGACTTGTGGATTTGGTACGCTTTGATGGAGGAGAGGAAGAGCGCGAAGCGTCTGGTAGACGCTTCGCGTCGACGGTAGAAGATGTGGACCCGTTGCCGAAGATAGATACCGGTGAATCGGGCTTCTCAGGAGGAGCGGGCGCGGTCTCAGCAGCTGACATTGGGATAGCAGCCTCATTCTCCTTGGCGAAGAGCTGGCCGATGACTTCGGTATGAGTGGGCTTACAAAGCGCTTGCTGAGTGAACTCAGAAGACTTGAGGTTCGGAGAGTCAAGCATGCTGGATGCCATTAAAGTCGAAGGTTGTGTTGTAGTTACTGTAGAAAGGGCGGACTTGGGCTATTCACGTTAGCACAGGCTCAGCTGGAGCGCAAGTAAAGCTATTTCGGCAAGGTAAAGGAACGATAATTCAACTTTACTTACCGCATGAGAAGCAGCTGGAGAACTTGGTCCTGGTGACATTGTAAGACCTTGAGAGAATGATCGGGCAGTCGATTCTTCCTCGTCATCTTCCTCAGCTTTGGCAGGGGTGCGCAATGCGTCCATGTCAACTTTCTCGATGTGCAGTTCATGGGCTGGCTTTTTGTTAAAGGACTTGTCCTTATCAACGAATGTCAAACTGAGGTTCTTCTCGAGGATCGATTCTAAGTTACGAGTCAGTGGCCGGATCGAATATGGCTGGACGGAATGACTTACCCTTGCTGCGATAATGGAAGCGGAAGACAGCCCATTCCTGCTTGCCAGGGCGCTTGGAGCGAGCGTGCTTCAGGTACCGATTTGCCTGATTTTTGTCAAGTATGGTTGAATTTTTTTCGAATCTCAAGTATGTTTGCGCTGGAATTTTCGCGCTACCTTCGTCCGGCGCCATGTACTCGTCATCTTCCTTGTCGAAGTAGAAGCAGGTCTGCTCCGGCAGTTGGAGTGCACGCTCTTCACCGAATTGGCGTAGAACATACAGGCGGACTTCGATGGTTCCAACGTGCGGGCATCTCTCTACATCCTCCTTTGTCTTATCATCTGGCAATGCAGTGACTTCGCATTCTGTCTCTACCACTCCACTTTCGGTCTTGACTAGCCAGTTGATACAGTCTAGCTTTTCTGACCGACGAGTGGCGCTCTTTCCGGAGGTATTCTTCGATCGACGACAGACTCCGTCAACGTAGATGTCGGACTGAACGGTTTGAGTCTGATAGCGTCAGTATACAATTTAGAGTCTTAGTCATGCAACTTACGGTGCCGAGATATCTACCAGTTACCCGAATGCGCTGGCCAATCTCCACGGGTACGTAGCAGACGAGAGCTCCGTCCTCATCAAAGTCCTCTCCATACTCGTCGAGGGCCTTGTCATCTCCCTGCGCCCAAAGGTGCACTTCGGCCTTGCGATCTGTGTCTTTCTCGACCACTTTCATGGTTGATAATGGGCGGTACAGTCAGAATAATACCCTCAAGCGGTTCTTCCTGCTAGAAGTCCAGTACGTCGAATTGATTGGGGGATCGTTCTCGAGACCCGGCGTCTTGATCTCTAGGCCTCACCCAGCGGGTAGTGCAGATCAAAGGCGCTCGTAGTCTAAGTATCGAAGACGAAGAGCGAGAGATAGTAGGATAAGAAGTGGTGGAGTGAGAAGCAGTAGAGCGAGAAAGCAGAGAGCAAGAAATAGAAGAGTAAGAAGTGGAAGAACAAGAAGTGGTAGAGCGGAAAGTGCAGGGTTGGGGCTGGTGTAGGAACGGAGCCGTTGAAGCTCTGAACTGTTTTAGACTAGCTCCAAGAGCGAGGTGAAGGTGAGATCGTCTTAATAGCGCCGATGGTAGTCAATTGGTTAGGAAGGGACGCACACCGTGCTACTCATGTCAAAGCCTGGCGGAAGTAGCGTGGTGTAAGAAAGATGGAGCAAAGCTGTAGGAGACCTTGCTTTTATAGCTGGCGGGCAGACATTGGCCTGATAGCTAACTTCACTTGATCGTCAGTTGGAGCGTTGTGGGTTCTGCAGGGAAAATTGGAGGCGTGGAGGATGATTGTAGAGTATTATCTATGTCTGTATTGTTGTAAGAAGTCGGTTTCGGATAGAGTTAGTGAATGTCGACTAGATCTTCTAGCCTTATGGAACACCCAGCTTGACCAAGCAGAGTGCGCCTGCCTTTGTAGAAACTACCGAGACATGCCCGTTAGGCTCTCGAACCGTATTCTTACTAGTCACAGGAAGCCTCAAAGATCTTTCGAATCTGTCTGTGGGATTCGATAGTTCTCTAATCCTCACTATTCTTCCAGGCGTCTTCGATTTTGAATGTGATGTCCCAGTGATCCCGTATCTTGGACTTTGCTTCAATCTCACCAACAGATTTCAAAAGGATCATTGAGACGTCGGCTTGACCAATCGCTGCGAACGCTTGATCCAACAGGCCCTTGGACTTGCGCTGATGCTCTGCTATCGTGTGGTACTTTCCAAGCGGAATGTAAAGAAGATCTAGGCTTATGAGCATCACGGACCGATCATCTTGTTGCTTAGGGGAAAAAGTGCGTGGTCAGACCTGTGGCCTCGACAATACTCTCTAGACCTCTCATGAGCATAGTCGCTTGAAGTTAGATTTGCCAATCATATAGCGATCGCCTTAGTTGCTTGCTACAAACTCCTTCTTCTCTCTGTCTTCTTGATCGTCACATCAGCCCTCTTCTCCCAGCTCTTGAGACACTCCGAGTGATCTGCGCCTTGTTCTAGCCCTTCCATACTCTGTTCCAGATACTCCAACGCTAGTCCGGGGAGCTCCGATTGAAATCCAGACTTCTCAATGACTTCTTTCGCGATTCTGACATCTTTGACCAGCAGTTCAAGTTGATATCCAGTATCAAAGCTCTTCAGGCTCTTCATCGAATACAGCGTTGAGAAGTTGACACCAGTCCCGACATTCATAACATCGATCATGGTCTGCGGATCCAAGCCAAGTTTCTGGCCGGTCACAAGTGCGTCGCACAAGGCGATGATGGAGCCGACAGAGGTATAGTTGTTGAGCGTCTTCATGATATGGCCGGCGCCTAAGCCTCCCATGTGGAAGACATGCTTCGACATGTCTTTGAGGACTGGCAGGACCTTGTTGAAAGCTGTTGGCGAGTCGGCCCCAACCATCAGCGTTGCGCCTCCGTTGTCGATGTCGTGAAGCCTCTCCTGCGTTATCGGCGAATCCACGAGGTCGATCGAGAGCTTGCTGAGCTCGGTGCCCAGCTCCCGGGTGTCAAAGGGCGAAGAGGAGCTGGTATCGATGATGGCGGAGCCTGGGCACACTGTGAGCACACAACCCTCAGGAGCTGGGGGCAATCGAACCCGGCTTCAGATGTGGTCCAATTCCGTTCTCTCCTAGCACAACCTCCCTGACGACTTTCCCATTCGGCAGCATTGTGACAACGATGTCACAGTCGTGGAAGGCATCAGGCGCAGATGTGGCCGCCCTGCACTTCGGATACTCCCCAACGAACAAGATGCCACGAGCTGGATCTGCATCGCGGACGGCAACACGATAGCCCCTCTTCGCTAAGCACGCTGCCATGGGATAGCCTGCATTTCCAAGGCCTATCCAGCCAACGCTCGGTGTTTCTGGTACCGTCTCCATCGCGGTGTGAAGATTGCAGGAGGCCGTTCCTTCCTGTGCGATGGACGGTTTTATATGCGGCCTAGTTCCGCCTTACCCCACAATCAGCTACCAGGTGTTGCGGGGACATGCAATGTGGCTCTATCGTGGGAGGGCCTACGTCAACGTCGTCTTCGAAGGACTGAAGGACTGGGGGGCTGGTATTTGGGCAATGTGTGGCCAGTTGTTGGCCCGTATGGCTCCATCTTCCGCACAAGGGCATCCCGGTCATTCATCGCGACAACCCTTCGAAAGACTACGGCAGCGGCACAGCTGGACGGGCGTTCTGGGTATCTCAGCCCGTGGATTGATCGTGCGAGCACCCAAGCTGCACGTTGCGTAGCAAAGCCTGCCGCACAGGTCAGGGTCGGAGCTGCACGGGAGCGGAAAGGCTGCGTGTGTCATCTCGCCAAGCGGCGGCTGCTTTTTCGCCGGCAAGCTCCATCTGCCTGCTATCTTCTGCGCTGCTGGTCGCCAACGTCAAATCCCTCACAACCATCTCCGCTGCGCCGCCCACACCCACCATGCTGTCGCGCACCTCCCAGCGAACCGCGCAGGCAAGTCCCACTCTGCATCTGCCCGCTGGAGCCCAATTGGGGCGCCAGACGTCGCGCTCGACGAGCTAACGCGCTGCCTCCCAGACGCTCCTGCGGGTCGCCAGACCAGCCTCACGATGCGCTGCTGGGCCGTCCATGGCTGCGCGAAGTAGGTCGATGCCCGCGAGAGCCTCCTGTCGGCGCACACACTGACGTTCCCAGCAATGGCCACGGTTAGCCAGGACATCTTCAAGCCCACCAAGTTCGGCGGCAAGTACACGGTGACGCTGATCCCCGGTACGCAGCGCCCATGATGCGATTTGCAATAATTACACGCACACACACGCTGAACGCGCACAGGTGACGGCATTGGCGCCGAGGTGTCGGAGTCGGTCAAGGAGATCTTCAAGGCCGACAACGTGCCCGTTGAGTGGGAGCAGGTCGACGTGTCCGGCGTCGAGGACGGCAACAAGCACACCGAGGAGCTCTTCCGCGAGTCGATTGCGTCGCTCAAGCGCAACAAGATCGGGCTGAAAGGCATCCTGCACACGCCTGTCGAGCGCTCCGGCCACCAGTCGTTCAACGTCGCCCTTCGCCAGGAGCTCGACATCTACGCCTCCATCGTCCTGATCAAGAACATCCCCGGCTACGACACGCGCCACAAGAACGTCGACCTCTGCATCATCCGCGAGAACACCGAGGGCGAGTACTCGGGCCTCGAGCACCAGTCGGTGAGCGGCGTAGTCGAGTCGCTGAAGATCATCACCCGTGCCAAGTCGGAGCGCATCGCTAAGTTTGCCTTTGCCTTTGCCCTGGCGAACAACCGCAAGAAGGTCACCTGCATACACAAGGCCAACATCATGAAGCTTGCTGACGGCCTCTTCCGCAACACGTTCAAGAAGGTCGCCGAGGACTACCCGACGCTGGAGACGGGCGACATGATCGTCGACAACGCCTCGATGCAGTGCGTGTCGCGGCCGCAGCAGTTCGATGTCATGGTCATGCCCAACCTGTATGGCGGCATCCTGTCCAACATTGGCGCTGGTCTCGTCGGTGGGCCGGGCATCGTCCCTGGCTGCAACATGGGCCGCGACGTGGCTGTCTTCGAGCCCGGATGCCGTCATGTCGGGCTCGACATCAAGGGCAAGGACCAGGCCAACCCGACAGCGCTGATTCTGTCCGCCGCCATGCTGCTGCGACACCTGGGTCTTGACGACCACGCGAACCGCATCTCGCAGTCTGTCTACAAGGTCATTGAGAACGGGTTCGTAGCATTGTCGTTTGTTCACAGTTCTCCTGCTGACAGCTTCTAGTGTCCGTACCCGCGACATGGGCGGCAGCACCACCACCCACGAGTTCACTCGAGCCGTTCTGAACCAGATGGAGAAGGCGTGATGCCACAGCGCGATGTTTCCCTGCCTTTGTGAGTGTGCCTGATGATGTTGATTGGTTATGTGGCGGCGACCTGTACAAGTAGCTGCTAGATGTATAGAGCTGTACTTTTAGTGGTATATAGCGAGCATGCATGAAACAGTAGTTCTAAGTCCTCCAAACGCCGCGCTATGCATGCCAAGATCCCGCCTCGCTGTCCTCAAAAGGCGATTCTCCTCTTCCTGCCAGTGTACTTGGAGCTCGCCTTGACCACCCTCCCCTGTCTTTCCATCTTCTCCTTCTTGTTCATGATCCAAGCCCGACTCCCCCTAGTGTCCTCCGCTCTCTTCTTGCTCTTGGCTTTCCGCCGCTGGTCCATGACGTCCACGCCTTCCATTCCCCTCACAACACCTGTGATGTCGCCATCTAGGTCGCCACCGCCGACAGTCAGCACAAGATACGTCTTCGCATTCTTCGTCCCCGGATCGTCTTCGAGCAGCCCAGCGCCAAAACCAGCCCTCACGGCAGCGGACGATACCATCTTCTTCTGCTCGTTGTTCTTGGGGTAGAACTGACACACCGCTCTCCCTCCGCGTCGCAGGCTCGCGTAAAGGCCGTTGAAGAAGCGGCTCAACCTCCCTGCGGGCGAATCTTCGCTCGACTCGGCATTGCAGAGCCACTGGATGGCGGAGATGGATATGGCGGCATCGAAAGTCCCTGCACGGAAGGGCACGCCCTGTCCGGCGTCTGCAAGGAGCAGGTCGCCTTCTACCTCCTTCTCCAGCGCCACGCCGAGCATGGACGCGCTGATGTCGAAGCCGACCCACACGTGCGGGCCGCCAGGCGTGCCTTCATCGTCGGCTTGGGAGAGGATCTCGCCAGAGAGGCCCGAGCCGCAGCCGATGTCGAGGACGAGCGAGGGCGACGAGAGCGAGAGCAGGGCGAGGGCGCGGCGCGTCACTGCGAGGGTCGACATCAGCACATTTCATACAGCGTCTGCGGCAGGTACGCACTGTCGGACTGGATCTTCTGGATGCGCGAGGACGTCGTGTACTTGCGCGACTCGCTGTCATTGTAGAACAGGTCGGGCGGGAGCGTGTCCTCGGGGCGGGACATGGTGTGTGTGTGGGCGTGTATAAGCCTGGGGGGTTGCCGTTCGGGGGCAGATACGTGCCTCGTCTGGGGAGAATTGGGCGCACTTTTTTTGGGGGGGA
>ML977390.1:10265-48289 GCA_010015825.1 Lophiotrema nucula
TAATATTAAAGTTATCCTAGAAGAAATAGATAGGTATTAAGATAAAAAGCTAGTAAAGAAGCCTCTTTTAAATAATATAAACTCTATAATAGAAAATCTTATAACTTAGTTTAAGAAAAAATTAATAGTTAGCTAAATTAAAGCTTTTTTTTATATACTTACGCTTAAGCCTCTCCTCTATAAACTAGCTAATCTTTTATACTTTATTAAAATATATAGTATCTAAAAGCCGCCTATAAACTATAGGAATAATAGGTTATATATTAGCTAGTAAAAGTAAATAGTTAATTTTAACTTAAGTACTTATTATATTAGAACTAATACTATAATAGATAGTTACTACTATATCTACTTTAAAAAAGGATATTAATAGTAAAACTATATAAACTTCTTAAGCCTAATTAAGTATAGTTAGTACTACTAGATTATAGAAAATAGAGACGCTAGGATATATCTAGAGTATTAGTATAGCCCTTATAGCTATCTACTTAAGTCCTTTAATAAGCGTCTACTTTAAGGCCTATAACTATAGTAGATCTAGAATAAGCTTAAGGAATTCTTTAATATTATAAACTATAACTTTAACTAGAACTAAGCTACTATAATAAGACTAAAGAAGTTTACCTAGCTACCTAAACTTATTATATAGAGAAATATAACTATAAATATTTCTAGAGTACTAAAGTAGAATATTATAACTACTTAAGCCTTAGTAGCTATAAAAACCTTTAGCTTATTTACTAAATTACTTTTTAACTTAGAGTAATTCTAGTCTTAGTTTTTTAAGCTAGATAGTATAATAGAAGCCTTTACTCTTACTAATAAGATTAACTAACTTAATATTATTCCTACTAGTATATATACTATAGTAGGTAAGAGGGTTAGAAAATAAGGTAAGCTATTAAAAATAAAGATTACTAATAAGGTAGTAGAGAAGATATACTAGGAGATTAGAAAAAGTAAGGCTAAGAGCTAAATAGTTAGTAAATTAACTCTAGAACTAATACTAGGTTAAGCTAAAAATTTTAAAGACCTACTAAATAGTTAGTATTTATTTAATAGTATAGATAATATACTTAAAGTACCCTAAGAAGCACGCCCTTATAATATACTTTTTAATATTATTTATCCTCTACTTAGTATATAAAGCTCTAGGTTATTAAAGAAAGTTAAATTTAATAATTTTACTAAATTAATAAAATCTATAATGCCTAAATTAGTTATAATAGCTATTATAAACTAGAAAGTTTACTCTATTTATATTATAAACTTTATATAGTTTCTAGCTATATAAGATTATATACTATAAGTAATATAAAAAGTAGAGAGTAATAAAAGTAGTAAGTACCTATAGCTATTTTAACCTAAGGCGAACGTTTATAAGATTATAGTAGATTTTTTAGCTAAGCCTAAGCTAGACCTATTAACTAATTAGAATTTAGTAAAGTAAACTTATCTAAATTCTAATTAAATACTATTAACTAGCGCTAAGCTAAATTAGAGTATATAATTTCCTCTTATTAGTACCCTATAACTAGAGGTCTTCTTTATATAGTTAAAATACCTAGTAATAAGTTATAAGAATATCTTTACTAAAAATTAGAATAAAGCTCTAGTAGAGTTTATAGATATAATAATAAAAGTAGCTAATAAAAGTATAATATAGTTAGACTTTCTAATAGTACAGGCGAATATTACTTATAATAGGTACTAGGTAAAGTACCTAATTAATACTAAAGTAATAATAAATATTATATAACTATTAACTACTAATATACTAAAGATACTATATATCCTTTAGGCTAATAATAGTAGTAGAACTAGTAGTATATCTTTAGTAAATAGATTATAAGATATATTTATTAAAATTATATAGAATATCTCTATTACTATTAGAAGATTAACTATATATATAAATTTTTATATTATCTATAACCTTTAGAGGAGTATTATCTTTAGTAGGCTTTAGTATATATTTATCTAACTATTTATATAGTATAACGCGTATAGCTGTATCTAATATTATATCTTTTTATTAAATAGCTAGTATAGCCTAGTTTTTATTATATTAGACTCTTTACTAATAAATAATAAGAGCTTTATAATAAGACTAGAGACTTTAAACGTCTAGTAGACAGCCTTACTAGAGAAAACTACCTACTTAAGTATATAGTAAACCTAGTATAACTATAAAAACTATTATATAATATTATAACTATATAGTCTTTCTAGTACTAGGTAGTACCTCTAAGTATCTATACTTTATACTAACTAGTCCTACTACTAAATAGACTTTAGAGTTTTAGTAAATTTAACTTTATATTTACTAATAAAAACTACTACTAAGTTAGTAAGTAGTATACTTTAAGATCTAAGGTTAGTATAAATAAAAAACTAGAGAAAGTATTTAGCTTAGATATACTTTAAAAACTAATTATAACTAAGCTTAGTTACTAAGTATATAAAGAGTAAGCTATAGAAGTAGTAGCTAAAAAACTATAAGTTAATACTCTTTATAAGATAGTAGCTAAGAAAGTATAACTTATTAATATACTATAAGCTAAAAAACCTATAGAGTTTAGTAATCTAAAATAGTAGAATATTACTATTTAAAATTAGATACTCTATAATAGCCTTAGGTATTCTAATATTAAGCTATTTAACTACCTCTTTAAAAGGAGATATATAGCCTTCCTTTAAAGTACTAAGCTTACTTAAAAATAATTATCTTAGTAAAACTTTAGACTATAACTTTTACTATAAGAAGTATACCTTATAATAGAGATACTATTTAATAGAGAAGCTATAATTACCTTTATATAAATAAAATCTAAACGTGTATATCTTAATATTAGCCTTTTATATAAGATTAGAACTATAAAATATAAAGTATAGTAAGTTAACTTTTTTTACTTACTAAAAAAGCTAGAAGATAAGTATATCTTAATAATTAATAAATATATTAAGTAAGGAACGCTAGAACTATATAATAGCTAGTACTATAACTTTTAGTTTTTAGTTTTAAAAAAGAATAGAGATCTAAGGTTAATTAATAATATATAAAGGATTAATATAGTTACTATCTAGGATATAAATCTTTTACTATTAGTAGATAACTTCTCTAAGTAATATATAGAATATAAAATTATTATACTAATAGACTTCTTTTTTAGGTATAACTAAATTACGCTCTACTTATTAAGTTAGGATATTACTATATTCTATATACTAGTTAGACTAGTTTACTACTATACTATAGTTTAAAGAGTAATAAACTTTATTATAGCCTTTTTCTATATTATTATAAAGATCTTTTTATAATACTTTCTATATAACTATATACTCTTTATTAATAATATAGTAGCTAGTAGCTTTAAGTTAACTTATAATAATAAAAAGGCTCTTTTAAGTATTAAGTAATATATCCTTAAGTATATCTAGTAGCTAAACTAAATCCTAGCTAATATTAAAAGAGTAAATATAATAGTCTTAGTAAAGAAGTACTACTAAAAAGTAGAAAGTCTTATTATTATTAGCTATAAAGTTAATACTAATAGTAAATATCTAGAATTAAGGAAAGTAGTAAAAATTATTAAATAGCTAGAATATAAGAATGTTAAGGAAGTAAGGATATTTATTAGTATTTATATATACTACTATATTTAGGTTAAATACTTTACTATTATAGCACGTCTACTCTTTATATTACTATAAAAAAATATAAAATAGAAATAAAAAAAGTAGTAGAGTTAGGCTATAAAAACCTTAAAATATAAGATTATAATAGCGCTAGTACTAGCCTTACTTAACTATATTTTTAAACTCTTAATCTTTTTAAGTATAGACGTCTTTACTAAAAGAAGTAAAGTAGTTTTAAAGTAAGTTAAATAAAATAGTTAAAGATACCTAATTTACTTTAAAAGTACCCTATAGTTAAAAGCTAAGTTAAAATAGTATTTTACTAAGCTAAAATATAAAGCTATTCTTTAAGCTCTAAAAAAGTTTTATACCTAGTTTTATAAAGTATACTTTATAATTAAGATAGATACCTAGACTCTAATTACTTAGCTTAATTATTCTTTAATAGACTTACTAGGCTTACTAATAAATAAGTAGCTTATAATAATCTTAATATAGGATTTTAATATTAAGTATATTCTAGAAAAGATCTATACTATTATAAATAGGCTATCTTACTACCTAAAGCCTAATAAGTAGAAAATATCTAATAAGGCTAAAGAAAACTTAAAAGACTTTATTAATATATTACTTAACTATATAAAATTAAGTTATAATATAGTAAGTATAAGGTACTAACTTAGGCTTTTACTATTATAAATTCTATATAAATCTTATAATAATAATTTAAAAGCTATTACTTAGTTCTTAAAGATATTAAAAATACTCTTAAGATTAGATTAATCCTAAGCCTTATCCTAGAAAAAAGTTACCTTAATATTTTTTATAGTAAAAAGATTACTATTTAAGAAGAAGTTATAATACTAGGCTATTTAGTAAGTAGTAAATAGCTAAGACCTATAGCTAGTTATAATCTAAGAAGTCTACTATTAGCTAGAATACTAAAGTATAAATAGTACCTTTAGTATACTTAAAATATAATACTTCTAAAAGAATATATAGAATATAGTTATAGAAGCCTTATAGGCTTGTCTTAAATACTAAAAAAGGTTAACCTTATAAAAAAGGAATATACTTACTATATCCTATACTACTACTATATAGAAATACATAGCTATTAATATTATCTATATACTAAAGAGTAGAAATAAATACTTCTTTATTATTACTTAAAAAACTCTAATAGGCTAGCTAAAAGCTAAAGTACTTATAAAGAATAATTTAGTAGCTATTATAAAGTTTATATATAAGAATATTATCTATAGGTAGAGAGTTTATAGCTAGATATAAGTTAATAGTAGACCTAAAAATAAGGATATATTAAAGGCTATCTTTAAACTATATAATATTATTTACCTATAGATCTTAGTATAGAATTTATAAGCCTAAGGATTTATTAAATATAAGTATATCTTAGTCTATAATACTCTTATAAAGTTACTTAGTAAATAGGTAGATAACCTTTATATAGTAATACTAGTAGAGAGATATATTATTTAAGAGAAGTATAGCTATTTAGTAATATAGCTAATAACTAGCTAAAACCTATAACTCCTAATAGAATTTACTTTATTTATATAATAGATACTACTATAGAATAAAGTATAAACTTAAAATAAGCTAATTATAATTTACGCGATATAACTTAATATATATAACTAAGATTTATAAGATATAGTAGCCTATACTTAGAAACTCTAAGTTTAAAAAAAAAACTACTAAGATACTACTTAGGAGATTAAGTATTATATAATAAGTATAAAAGATCTAGTTCTAGTTTAGGATAGTTTCTATTAAGTTAATATATTTATAAAGATTAAACTTAATATATACTAGATAGGCCTATACTAAGTAAGCTAGTTATTCTAAGACTAAGGCTACTATAAGTTAAAAAACCTTAATAGTACCCTACTAGTAAATATAGTTCTATTTAAGAATATTAAGCTATTCTTTTAGCGCTTACTAGAAGATATTATAAAAAAAGATTATAAATATATCTACTTATAAGACCTAAACTGCTAGTACTAAAAGTATAAATAGAGAAAAACCTTAGCCTAGTTTAACAGCTAGTAAATAAGACTACTAACCTTACCTTATTCCTAGTTATAGAAACTAGACCTACTTTAATAGTTATAGCTATTAAACTATTATTACTTAGCTAATTATAATCTAACTATTAAAGTAAATAGAAAGTTTAATAGATACTAGCTATATTAGTTTATATAGGTTTATTTAAAATAATAAAATAAGACGCGAAAGTAGAAGAGGTAAATATATAAACCCCTACTTTAGAGCTATTATATTCTTTTTATAGAATTTAGTTAATTATACTTATAGTTTACTAGGCGTAGGTTATATATATTTATATATAAAAAAAGGCTACTTTAAGACTCTAATATCTAATATATAGGATAGTATTAAAGAAAGTAGAGAAGAGGAACCTATATTATAATATTTTAGTAAACTATTATAAGTTTTACTTAAGTAGAATAGGTAAAATAGGTAAGCTATTATAAAGTAGAAATTATAACCTAAGTAACTATAGTTAGGTTAATCTTAGTAACTACTTTTAGCTAATTAATATTTAGTAGAGGGACCCCCCTACTAAATCTTAATTAGTTAGTTTAATAATAGTAGCGTCTAGAATAGATACTATAGATAGCTATATAGAGTAAAAAGTAAATTAAGTAAATTAGGTATATCTATAGAGACTAGCTAGATTACTTTAGCGTTTAGAAAAGAATAAAATTTATTATATAACTAGTTAAAGTAGAGGAGATAGATAGTAGTATAATAAAATTATAAATAAAGAAGATAATAATAGCTAATAGCTTATATAATAAGTTAATAGATAATATAGAAGTATAAATAAAGTAAAGTATTATTACTATAGAACTTAGAGTAATATACTAGTAGTTAGAAATCTTAGTAGTAGTAAAAAAGTATATAAATATAAAAAAACTTACTATCTTTATAGTCTCCTCTTTATTTTACTTCTAGACTTTCTAAGTTATAAGCTACTAGTAAATATAGCTAGCTTTAGTAACTATAAAATACTAGCTAGTAACTTCTCTATACCTCTTTACTTTTTTAAGATTAAAGCTAAACTATAATATAAAAACTATTATTTATAAATCTAAGTATAAGCCTTACTAGCTCTATTAAACTTAACTAAGACTTATACTTATATCTAGTATTATTATTAATTACCCTATAAAACTTTAGTTAATATACTTTAATATAAAAGCTAGTCTAAGTAATTAGAAGAATTATAAATAATAGTAAAATATTATAATATAAGTAAGTAGTCTTTACTAATACTTAAGTAGCCTAGTAAAGCTTTAAGTATACTAATAAGAGGGCTCTTATTTCTTTTATACTCTTAAGCTTTTTCTATTTAATAGCTTAGTATCTCTTTAGTTATATTAATACTTCTACTATAAATTAGCTAAGTAGCTTAACCCTTTTAGCCTCTTTATCTTTAAAATACTTAGTAGTAAAAGTAGTAGGTATAAGAATAATAACTTATTAGTTAGAATATCCTACTTTAAAGTATCTAAGTTTTATAGCTAAATAATAACCTAAAGTTATATATAAGGATTATTATCCCTAAAATAAAAATAACTATTATAAAAATTATTAATATATAAGCTTAGAGAATCCTAGCTATTACTTAAGCTAATATTTATAATACTATTCTTAAAAGCCTATCTATCTATACCTATAAAGTAATATTATTTATAATAGTAGTTATTAACTATATTTATTAGGATAGTAGAGCTATAAATATTTATAATAGCTATAAGGTATTTATTAGCTAGTATCCTTTTATTTATACTATATAAGACTAGTATAGTAATAAGGCTAAGGACTTATTATAGTACTATTAAGTTATACGCTAGTAATAAAGAATAAAGGTAGTAAAGCTTTTATATAGAATTAATTTAATCTAGATATTATATAAAGTAATAAGTATTATATAGTATATTACTAAGTAAGTAATCTTACTATTTACTACTAATAGAGTTAATATTATAATATATAACTATTTAAAGTATATAACTAAGGGCTAGTTAAAAGAAACTTATATTACTAGTAGAGACTTCTATAAGGTATACTAGTATATCTACTATATATAAAGAGAATAGAATATATACTATTAGAAGAATAAGAAAGTAAAGTCTAATATATAGCTTCTAAAAAAGGGTAACGCTATACGCCTAGTTAATAAATAACTAGAGTAATAGGGTATAAAGTAAATTAAAGATAACTAATTAGTACTATAAATAGCTAGTAACTAAACTAGTATAGTCTTTATATAACTAGAGGATATATATTTTTTATATAAATAATAAAAGATTAAGGCAGAACCTAACCCCCTTACTAAGTATACCTACTTATATATAAGGCCTATAGAATAAGAGTATTATAATATAGTAAGGTTGTCTACTTATACGCGTTATACTAGTCTATAAGGTTTACCTAATATTTATATAACTAGTACTATACTAATAACTAGTTAAAGCTATATAAATATACTTATACTTACTCCTAATATTAGTAACGCCCTAGTAAGCTAGTATTTTACTTATAACTAAGATAATAAAGCTACTAGTAGTATAAGTTAACTATTAGTATAGCTTATAACTAGCCTAGTATAAGAAGCCTATTATAAAGTTATTAGTATAACCCTACTAAATACTAAGGCTATACCTTAAGTAGACTACTAGCTAACTAGATTTTAGATAAAGTAGCTAATAAACTAAGTCTAATATAAGGACCTAGTTTAGGCTAAGCGTATCTAGAATTATATATTCTATAAAAAGATACTTAATAGTATAGCTTTAAAAGACCTTAATAAGACGCTTATAAATATTATTAATAAGAAATACTAGTACTATTTAAGTATACCTTAAGTATAGTAAAATAAGGTCTTAAACTAAGTCTAGTAAAAGATATCTAGTATAAAGACTTTAGACTTCTTTAACTAGTACTCTAAATATACTAGTACCTAAGTAACTAAATTATACGTATACTTTAACTATATTTATCTTATTACTAGTAAAATAAGCTTTACTACTTAAAAAGTAAACTATATAAACCTTACTTACCTTCTCTTTTTATTTATAAATAATTATTATTATATTATAATATAAAAGGTATATAATAAGTAATATATTTTTTTCTATATATTAGAGTGCGGACTGTAAAATATAAATAATTTATTTAGCTATTACTTCTTTCCTAAGCTAGTAGCGCTATAGATTAATTATAATAAAATAATTAAAATACTAGATTTAAAGCCTATAGTTAATAAGTTTATATAAACTAGGATAGTAAATATAAATATTTTTAGTTAAGTATTTTAGAATAATAACCTATCTAGAATTCTAACTAAGGAATACCTAATATATAAGTATTATACACGTAGAATTAATAACTAAAGTAACTAAGGCTAAATTTAGACTATATATTATTCCTTCTTCTAATAGCTTATTTATAGAGATATATTCTATTATATACTATATATAGTTCTTTAGTAGACTATATATCTTATTTTATACCTATACTATATAAAGAAGACTAAGGCTAGTAACCTAACCTACTTCTAATATATTAATATTAATCTTAAAGCTACTATAAAGGATTAGGCTAATATAGATATAATCTAAGGTAGTATCTTATAAAATAATAAAAATAACTAAAACTATACTAAGGTACTATCTAGGTTTTACTACTACCTAGTAGAATACTAGACTTAGTAAGTATTAAAAAGTATCTCTAAGCTAAAGAAGATTAAAGCCTAGTATAATAAAAATAACTAGTTTAGTAAGATTTCTAGTTAATAGCTTAAAGTAAAGTAAAAAAAGGTTCTATATAAAAAGGGTAAAGTATAGATTAGTAATCCTTAGCTTTTATATAAATTAATAGGTCCTATAATATAAGAGCGCTGTACTATACTACTATAATTTATTAGAATAAATAATAATATAAAGACTATAAAAAATAATAAAATAGGTACCTATAAATAGCTAGTAACTATATATTAGTAGCTTTTAGCTAGGCTACTATTTCCTTCTAGCTACCTTAATATATATAGTAATATTAAAAATATATTCTTTAGTATAATTTTACTATACTTTTAGTTTAAGATTTTATAAGTAATATACTACTAGATACCTTAAAATAACCCCTTAGCCTATATAAAGATACTATACCTCTTTAGTAAGAATATAATAAAAGATTAATACTAAGGCTTTATTAATAAGTAATAAGATATATTTATAACGTCTATTAAGGCTAACTAGCCTTTAGTATAACAGTTTAAGGTCTTTACTTATAGTAATAACTTTTACTAATTATTAAATATAAATAAGACTAATGCTAAAGGGAGACCTTATTCGGCACACCCCTTTAGCTATTTAGTATACCCCCCTTAATAAATTTAAAAGTTATAGAGGTAAAAAGTTATAAAGGTAAAAAAAGGTTTAAAGCTATCTAGTAACTTAATTAGAAACTATCTAAGTTACTTAAGAGCGTTAAGGAAGCTACTTAGTAATAGCTTAATACTTTTAAATAACTTAACGCTTTTACTAACTTTTTTTAGGAGAGTTAAGAAAGTTACTTAGTAATAGCTTAACTTTCTTACGTAAGTTAACGCCCTTACTAATACTCTTTAAGTAAGTTAATACCTTTACTAATACTCCTTAAGAGTGTTAAAGAAGCTACTTAGTAATAGCTTAACTCTTCTAGGCAAGTTAACGCCTTTACTAATATTTTTTAAAAGAGTTAACGCTCTTACTAACGCTCTTTAGGAGCGTTAAGGAAGCTACTTAGTAATAGCTTAACTCTCTTAAGTAAGTTAACGCCCTTACTAACGCTCTTTAAGAAAGTTAATACTTTTACTAACGCTCCTTAAAAGTATTAAAAAAATTACTTAGTAATAGCTTAACTCTCTTAAGTAAGTTAGTAGTAAGCTTAACTCTTTTAAGAGAGTTAAGCTGTTACTAGGTAACTTTATAAGGGTAATAGGTAATATATAAGTAATATAGTACCCTTAGATATTCTTACTTATATAGGCTAGATTACTTCTAATAATTTTTTCTATATAAAGTATGTCTACTATAACTAAGTTCTATAGTATAAACCTCTAAACGTAACTTTTATATATAATTAATACTCTAAAGTATATAAGTAGGAGAGTTCTAAGCTAATAAGTATTAGCGTCTTTAAAAGTAGCTACCTTTTAGGGTAAGTAACTCTACGTAGGCAGAGGCGCTTAGGTAAGCTTTAGCTAGTACCCTCTAAAGGATACTAGCTACTAGTTAGTAGGCTTAGAGAGTTATATAAGTATAGAGAGTAAGAGGTTAGTAATAGTCTAATGTAATTAGTAGTAAGCTGTAGTAGTAGTAAGCTATAATATATTATAGAAGCGCGTATAAAGTAAATAGTAGTAAGCTATAATATACTATAAGAGTATATATAGGGCGGCTAAATTATAGAAGAGAGTAATAACTTAATTAAATAGCTATAAGCTAGAGAGGTAGTAAGCTTTAAAAGTAGTAAGCTATAATACATTATAAAAGTAAGTATAGAGCGGCTAAATTATAGGAGCTAGTAATAATTTTAATTAAAGAGTAATAAGCTTAAGGTATAGTAAAAATTATAAGTAGTAAGCTATAATACTAGGAGATATTTATAGAGTACCTATTTAAGAAAAAGTAGTAAATTACTATTAGTACTTATATATTATAGGTAAGACTAAAGATAGGTAGTATAGAATTAAAGCGTAGTAGCGTAAGATTAAACGTAGAATTAAGAAAAAAGAAATATAAAAACTATATAAAAAGAGCGTAGAGATAAATTAAGTATATTATAAGTAAGTAGAACTAAAATTAGAGGTAGACCTAAGTAGAATTTGTTTAGAGATACTCTACTTTATATATTATAATAGGTTCGCTTACTAATAGGTTTAAAATTAAGAAAATAGTAGGTACTTATAATCTAAATTAATAGGAATATAACTAGTAAATAGAACTAAAGTTAAAGGCTAGCTCTTAAAAATCTAAGCTACTTCTATACGCTATAGCGCCTAACTGCGCTACTAGAATTTAAGTTAAGCTTAATAACTTAGTAGCTTTCTATCTAGGCTAAAATAGGCTAGATATAGTAGGGATACTAGTAAGTTAGTCTCTAACTGCTTACTAGAGTCCTTAAGTAGGAAACTAATATAGGACTTTTTATATACTATATCTACTTTATTAACTAGGTTAATAATTTAGATACTAGGAAGTTAGATACTAAAGGGGTAGGTTAAGGTTACTTATTAGAGCTAACGTAAGTTAGTAGCTGTAAGTAAAGTAAATTATTTAATTAGTTACCTAAAACTAGCTAAGATATCTAATAGTCTACTAATAGTAAAGTAAACTTTAAGCTAAACCTACTAAGTAGTCTATATTAAGCTTTAAGCTAGAGTAGTTATTAAATACTAGACATTTTTACTTTAAGAGGAGTACTTAAGTCTAGTACTAATAAAGCTTACTAAAGTTCTAAGCTATCTTTATAAGGCTTAAGCGTATCTTATCCCCTACTATACTTAAGTCTCTAGCCTTTATTATTAGGTTAATTTAATTTATAAGTAGTAGTAGGCTATATTAACTTTAGTTAGCGTATTTATAAGTAGCCTATATTAAGCTAGGAGCTAAGGCTATTATTATATACTAGATATTTAAACTTTAGGAAAAGTCTATAAGCCTTAAACTAAACTAGCTTACCCTAAAAATAGTAAGGCAATTCTCTTATAGATACTTTATCTATTTATAAGTAATCTTATACTATATCTAACTTCTAGTCTTAGTCTTCCTTTAATAGAGATATTACTTAGTATAGTTAATTTATTTAGGTATCTTATAGTATTACCCTAGTTTCTTATAAGTATACTTTATTTTTTATATAGTAGTAAGCTATATTAACTCTAGTTAGCGTGTCTATAAAGGGCAGGGTTATTCCCTCTATTTTATTTATAGTAGATAAGTTTTAATAACTAACCCTACTACAGGCTTATTAGGTAGAGTAAAAGTTCTATTAGCTTTAGCTAATTAGTATATTTTTATAGTCTATAGATAACTAGCTAATAGCTATAATTCTATAAGGTCTTTAAGTTATACCTAATTAGTAACCGCCTCTAGCTTTACCTTTAGCGTAACTAAGAATACTAATCTATTAAGATATATATAAAGAATAGAAAAAAGTAGCCTATAGCCTAATACTACTTTATAGGAAGTATATCCTTAAAACTCTAGCCCTATAAGAGATATTAAATTTAGTAAAACTATAAATAGCTTTTATATATTTATTACTACTTAAGTATACCTAACGCGTTTATTAACTCTAAGCTAATAATAGTTACTTAGAGTTTCTACTTTATTAGTATAATAGTTAAATAATAGCCTACTATAGCTATAATAAGTTTAAGGAATATAGGTTTAATTCTAAAGTAAGGTATAATCTAAGGAAGAAATTTAATCTATAGTATACTAGCTTAGCCTAGCTACGTAACCTTTCTTAACCTCTTATTTTTTAGATTCTTATTTCTTTAGTAGGTTTACTTATTAGTAGCCTGTCCCTATTAGAAAACTAAGTTTATTAGTAAATATTACTCTTTTTCTAAAGCTATAGTAGTTAATCTCTTATTAACTCTATACTACCTTACTATATAAAGTATAAGTATAAGGGTATAGAGAATATATAAGTAGCTTTTCTATACAGCTTGTACTAGGGCTAATAAGAATAAACTTCTAGCGAGTTTAATTAATCTCTATACTTAGTATATAATACTACTACTTATATATTAAATCTATAGGTAGAAATACTTACTAATATAATTTTAGGGTATACTTTAAGATACTCTTATAGTAAATAAGTAGGTACTAAGTTAGATCTAGTAATAGTCTTATTATATACTATATTAGCTCTAGCTAGTACTAGGTCCTAAGTTAAACAGCCTACTAAGAGCTATAGATAGATTTAAACTTAGGTTTATCCTTATCTTTTTTATACCTCCTATTTCTTTAGTAAGTCCGCCTAATAGCCTTGTATAATAAGTACTTAGCTATAGCGCTATAGTAAGCAAGCTTACTACTAAGAATTAATATTCTTTTTTACTATTAATACTTAGTACTAAAGTAACTAGTCTTAAGCTAAAGTAATTAGCTAGTTACTATTAATACTATATTAAGGTCGGCGTTTGTCGCTAGGGAGTTACGTCCCTAGCGTAGGGAGGCATTGACTATACACTTTTTTATCTAAATTCTAAATTTATATTAATTTTACAGTCCCCTTAGAGGACCTATTATATATTATTATAATAGTAACTAATAAGTAAGCGTATCCCCTAAGCGTCTTCGACGTATAATCTATAAGTCTCTTTACCTTAATCTAGATTTAACTATAAATCTATTATACTTATACTTACTCTCGCAACGCGCGCGTAAGCTCGCTATCCCTTACTAAACTATATTTACTATATTAACTTCCTACATAGCTTTAATTTTCTAGTAGATATAAATAACGTTAAGTACTAGGTAAATCTATACCTTATAGCGACTTGCCTATATATACTTAGCAAAGTCCTTTTTAGCAACCTTAAAAGCTTTAGTAGGATCCTCTAATAACTTCTTAAGGCCTTATAACTAAAAATTAAACTTAAATTATTCGCCGTTAATAAGAGACTAGCTAATAAGATAAACTCTAATAACATCCTCTAAAGTTAAGTATACCTATTACTAACTACTAGCTTTAATAATAATCTTAATCTAATAGACGCCGTTCTAGTTCGCAACTTTTCTAGCCTACCTTTATAGTACTCTATTCTTAGCTATAGCCTTAAGCTTTAGGATTAATTTCTAACTACTATCTTTAAGAGCCGCTACTACATCGCTACCAACGTTATAGATAGGTAGCTTTAGAAAACTAACCCTACTATTAATTATATTAAGGTAGATCTACTAGCCGCCCTAAAGTATATTAAATAGCTTTATTAATAGTAACGGGTGCCGTACAGTAAGTATAACCTATTTATATAAAATAATAAGACAATAGAAATAATAGTAATACGTACTTATTACTATATAATAATAATAAGGTACAATAACTAGAGCTTATAAGGTAAGGTATATATATAAGGAAGAGAGAGAAAGAGAGGAAGTAGATAGGGGAGAGAAGGCGAAGATATAGCCTGCTAGCTAGCATCTAGGTATCCTCTCCCCTAACCTAAAGTTTAGGTATTAAGGTAGATAGCAAGTATTAAGGTAGATAGTAGTTAACCTTACTAAATTTAAAAGGATATAATAATATTATAAAGCGTTAAGCTTGCTTAGTAAGCTCGCTTAATTACGTAATTGTACAAACGTCGCAATTTATTAATATTTGAACGCCTTTTTATTAACGTAGTAGTAGAGGCTACTTATTTTTATATATAATTTAGTAATACCTATCCATTTTAGTCTTAGAAAAAAGGAAAAAAAAAAAAAAAAAAAAAAAAAAAAAAATACTATATTAAGGTAATAAGAGTATTATATAGGCTATAGGTTTTTCTTTTTACTACTAATACTAAGTACTAAAGCAAGCATTAGCTTGCTATTAATACTATACTAAAGTAACTAGTAGTACTTATATATCTAGATCTAAAGCTAACGTAGGGCTCTTAGTTAATTTTTATTTAGGCTAATACCTATTAGTAGCAGTAGATAGTATAAGCTATCTAAGTAGTATATAAAGAAATTTATATACTAGCTAATACTAAGTAAAGTAGTATCTTTCTTTAAATATAGGCCTTAGGCGTACTATTATTTTAATTAGTTAACTTTTAGTAATAGATTATCTACTTAAAAATAAAAGTAAATTAAATAGGTAGTAAATATAGAGAGTTTTATCTATAGTATTACGCTAAGCTAGCTGTAACTAGTTAGTATAAGGTATAATAAAGTAAACAGAGTTATACTTATAGAGCCCTACTTAGTTAAGTAGGTAAAGTAGAAGTAAGTTAATTCTACTAGTAGATAAACTCTACTAGCTAGTAGTTCTATTAATCTATTTAAACCTATATTTATTAGCGGCTAGAGGGTTCTTTAGACTTAAAGTCTAGTTATATATAAGGAAAATATAAAGTTACTAGCATATTATAGGTTACTCTAAGTAAGCTAAAACTATATAGCTAAAGTATATTAGCTTACTAGAAGTGTTAGAAATAGTACTATTAATATAGCTGTAAGTAATAAATTAGAAGTACCTATATATAGCTATTATAATTATACTTACTACTAGGTAGCTATTAAATAATACCTTATACTATAAAGTTTTCTGTTAATAGCCTAAATAATATAGTATAAAGTAGCTCTAACTATAATTTGCCTTCTTTTATTAATTACCTTACGGGTAATAATAAAGATAATACCCTCTTTAAAGAAAGAATTAATTAGTTACTTAATAATTAAGATCCCCTCTTTATACTTAATATATTAGATAATATCTCTAATTTTATTATAATAGAAGATTATAATAAGGTCGCCCTTTATATAAATAATATATTAGTAGATAATAGCTTTATAGTTAGTATCTACTAGTATAAGAAGAATAGAAAAAATATAGTCTAAAAGTTCTAGTTTTATTATATAAAAGGCTAGAGATATAAAGATGCTAGAATAGGGATTTGTAAAGAAATAAGTACCTATATAAATAGTTACCCTTAGTATATACTATTAATAAGAGTTTTTTAAGATAGGGTATAGGGTTAGAAAAGGGAAGAAAGTATATATCTATACTATTACCTTTATATAATAAACTATTATATATACTTATAGTATTACTAGCTTAATTTTAGTATATAAAAGATTATTAAGGATAGATATAATAAAGGCGCTATAAGCAGCTAAATTTTAAGTTAGCTTCTAGTCTTAAAGAAGCCTATAATTTTATAAAACGTCTAAAATAAGTATTATCGCTTATTAGAAAAGAAGTTAGCTAAGAGGTTAAAGCTATAAATACTATTAGATATACTTAAGGACTTATAAGAGCTAAATAGAGATAGATATATATATAAGATATAGGTTAGTCTAAATAACTAACTTAGAACTCTATTCTTTGTCTATCCTCTTATACTTAAGTATATATAAAAAAATCTAGATATTATTATACTAGATTATATATATAAGACTAATAAGTTTAATATACCCTTCTTATATATTACTACTATTACGTATCTTAATATAATACTTAATATTATATATACCTTTATACTTAGAGAGACTAAGGATAACTATTAGGTAGTAATTTATATAGTAGCTAAATTTTTTAAAGAGCTTAGGGTCTAGCTATAGTACTTTATTACTAATTATAATAAGGGCTTAAAGGCAGCGCTCTTAGAATTTTTTCTAAGAATTAAATAGTACTAGTATATCTAGTATATTAACTAAAATATTAAAAAGAACGCCTAGTTAAAGATTAAAGCCTTAAGTAGAGCTACTAAAGAGTAAAAGGAAAAAGTTAAAAATAATTAAAAAGTAATTTAATTACGTTAGTAAACCTTTATAAATACGCTAATAACTAGAGAATTTTAGAAAGAGTAGTAGAGTATTAAAGATAACTTTAAAGTATATTTTAAAGTAATTACGTACCTAGAGAAAGAGTAACTACTAAATTAAAAAAAGTAAGCTATATATTAGGTAAAGATATTTCTAGATTTTAGCTAAAAGTTAGTTATAAATATATAATTTTAGTATATTATAATAATATACTAATACTTAGTAGGATAATATTACGCCTAGAAGGTTTCTATAAGTATATAAAGGATAATATACTATACTATAATACCTATCTTTAGGAAGTTGTCTAATTACTTAATTAATAAATTTAAAAGTAAGTTTCTAAATATAAATATAAGTTTTCTACTATAACTAATAAGGTTATAGTAAAGCTTTAGTAAGTTTAGGAGTTTTATCTAAGCCTTTATAAGCTTATCTTACCTATTATACTAGTACTTTTTAAATAGTAGTTAGAACTAGCTAAAGCCCCTAACTATTTAAGGACTTATAGTAGTAGTTTTAAGGTAAAGTTTAGTATCTTCTATAAGTATAAAATTTATAGCTTATTATAGGTAATAGAGGTAGTAAAGATTACCTTTTATATTAGGAAGAGAGATTTTAACGTATACTAGTATTTATTTATATAATAAGTAAGTAAGACTAATCTACCTACTTAAATTTAAGATTTACTAAAGGTTAAGATAAAGGGGCAGCTAAAAAGTAAACTAAGGATAGTAATATTAGGTCTTATATTATAAGAGGTATATAATCCTTTTAGGTTTAAGTATACCTAAACTTCTAATACTTAGGCTACTAATACTTAGGCTACTAATATAGTATAAAGTAGAGTATAATCTCTACTTAGTTCTTTATTAACTAAAAAGGTAAAAGGGCTAAACTTAGAGCTTATTTACTAGCTAGTCTAACTATAAATAATTTAAAAATAAGGGATTTATTTCCTAGTTACTATAGCCTTTATAAGTTAAAAGAATTCCTTTATAACTATCTTAGAGAAAGGTACTAGAAAGTACTTAGGTATTATAATTAAAAAAATATAAAGCCTATAGAGCTAATAAGTAGCTATAAAAGTATAGAATAAAGTAGTAAATAGCTACTATAAGAATTTAAGAGGGCCTTAAATAAGTTAGTTTAGAGAGCTAATTAATCCTAGTTTTATTTAGTTAGTAGCACCGCCTGTAATTTTAATAAGCTAGGTTAATCTTACTTAGCTAGAACTATACCTTAGCTTAATACTAACTTATTTTAGTATAGATTTAAATTGGTCAACTAATCGCCTTCTAGCTAAGTAGGAGGACGGTATCCTACTGCTACCCTCGAGGCCTAAGGCATCGACAGATTAGTATCTCTAATAGAAAGTATTAGTATCTCTATATACGTCCTATAGTACTATATGTCTTACCTAGTGTTACGTACAAGTAGGTAAGCTTATTAGCTAGCCAGTAGTATATATAGAAATCTAATAGATTTAAATTAAATAGTATATAAGAAGGTAACTATTCTCTTATTATCTTTCTCTTCTTTAAGGCCTTCTTATAGAGGCCTCTAGGTAAGCGTAAGCTTACTTATTACCTACTTTATAGGTATATAGAAAGAAAGTAGCCGCTTTTAACCTACTAGTTAGGCTTTTATTTACGTTTATAAACTTAAGTATTACTTAAGATAGTTTCTAATCGAGTTACTAGGTAGCTTTAAACCTTTTTTTGCCTTTATAACTTTTTACCTCTGTAACTTTTAAATTTATTAAGAGGGGTATACTAAATAGCTAAAGGGGTGTACCGAATAAGGTCTTCTATGCTAAATATCTAATATAGAATATAGCTTATAAGGACCTCTTCTACGTAGAGGATATAAACCTAGATAAGTTATAGTAAATAAAGTAGTAAAATATATAATAGTATATAAAAAGGCTATTAAGCTAGGCTTAACTTAAGAGAAGTTATAAGTACTAGTTACTAGTAAAAGTAATTTAAGTATACTAGTTTCTAATAGTTTTAGTACTTAATAAGACTAAGTAGTAAGTAGAAGAGGTTTTATACTATAGGTAATATAATTACTAATTAGGTAGTAAGTACTATATAAGGAGACAGCTTACCTATAAGGGTAGAGGATTAAGCTATCTATTAACTACTAGATATTATACTTATAGAATAAGTAATATATAATTCTTTCCTCCTTAGCTATTAACCTTTACTTTTGTTATAATAGTGTTTAAGTATCCTACTAGCTACAAGTTAACTGAATTCTATATACTCTACTACTAATATAATAGGTATACTTAAAGTCTAAAAATATTATTATAATCTTACTTATTAGCTAGTGTCTTGTAGATAGTAAATAATTTAAGTTTAATTTATAGTTATAAAGCCTTAAGAGGTTATTAGAAGATCTCTTTAAAGTCTTTAAAGTTATTAAGAAGGACTTTTTTAAGTATATATAAATAAGTTACTATAAGGTATAGCTTTACTTAGTACTTAATATTATTTATATCTACTAAAAGATTAAAGTTGTATAGGACGTTAAAGTAGTAAATATAGTTTAGTAAAAGATAGTAAGCTTATATATATATTATAAGAGTAAGCGCGAGTATAAGTATAATAAGTTTATAGTTAGATTTAAATTAGAGTAAAAAAGCTTATAGATTATATATTAAAGACGCTTAAGGGATATACTTACTTATTAGTTATATAATAATATATAATAGGTCCTCTAAAGGGACTATAAAATTAATATAAATTTAGAATTTAGATAAAAAAGTATATAGTTAACGCCTCACTATACTAGGGACGTAACTCTCTAGCGACAAACGCCGATAAAAAAAATTCTATATTAAGATTATTACAAGCTACCTATTTATTAGTAAGCTTAGTAAGTTTATTAATAAATAATTAAGCTAAGTAATTAGGGTCTAGGTATTTATCTTAATTATAAAGTATACTCTATAGAGCTAGGCATAAAACTTTTTTAAAGCCTAAAAAATAATTCTATATTTTAGCTTAGTAAAATACTATTTTAATTTAGCCTTTAACTATAGAGTACTTTTAAAGTAAATTAGGTATTTTTAACTATTCTATCTAACTTACTTTAGGACTACCTTACTTCTCTTAGTAAAAGTATTTATATTTAGAAAAATTAAGAGTTTAAAGGCGTAGTTAAGTAAGGCTAGTACTAACGCTATTATAATTTTATATTTTAAAGTTTTTATAGTCTAACTCTACTACTTTTTCTATTTTTATTTTATATTTTTTTATAGTAGTATAAAGAGCAGCTGTACTATTATAGTAAAGTATTTAACCTAAATATAGTAGTATATATAAATACTAATAAATATCCTTACTTTCTTAATATTCTTATATTCTAGCTAGTTAATAATTTTTACTACTTTCTTTAATTCTAAATATCTACTATTAGTATTAACTTTATAGCTAATAATAATAAGACTTTTTACTTTTTAGTAGTACTTTTTTACTAAAACTATTATATTTACTTTTTTAATATTAGCTAGAATTTAGTCTAGCTACTAAATATACTTAAAGATATATTACTTAATACTTAAAAGAGTCTTTTTATTATTATAGGTTAACTTAGAGCTACTAGCTACTATATTATTAATAAAGGGTATATAGTTATATAGAAAGTATTATAAGAAAATCCTTATAATAATATAAAAAAAGACTATAATAGAGTTTATTACTCTTTAAACTATAGTATAGTAATAAACTAGTTTAACTAATATATAGAACGTAGTAATATTCTAACTTAATAAGTAAAATATAATTTAGTTATATCTAGAGAAGAAGTCTATTAGCGTAATAATTTTATATTTTATATATTACTTAAAGAAGTTATCTACTAATAGTAAAAGGTTTATATTTTAAATAGTAACTACGTTAATCTTTTATATATTATTAATTAACTTTAGATCTCTATCTTTCTTTAGGACTAAAAACTAAAAGTTATAGTACTAGCTATTATATAGTTTTAGTATTCCTTATTTAATATATTTATTAATTATTAAAATATACTTATCTTTTAGCTTCTTTAGTAGGTAAAAAAAGTTAACTTACTATATTTTATACTTTATAGTTCTAATCTTATATAAAGGGCTAATATTAGAATATATATATTTAGATTTTATTTATATAAAAGTAATTATAGCTTCTTTATTAAATAATATTTCTATTATAAAATATACTTTTTATAATAAAAGTTATAGTTTAAAGTTTTACTAAGATAGTTATTCTTAGGTAAGCCTAGTACTTTAAAGGAAGGCTATATATCTCCTTTTAAAAAGGTAGTTAAATAGCTTAATATTAGAATACTTAAGGCTATTATAGAGTATCTAATTCTAAATAGTAATATTTTACTATTTTAGATTACTAAACTCTATAGGTTCTTTAGTTTATAGTATATTAATAAGTTATACTTTTTTAGCTACTATTTTATAAAGAGTATTAACTTATAGTTTTTTAGCTACTATTTCTATAGCTTACTTTTTATATACTTAGTAATTAAGTTTAGTTATAATTAGTTTTTAAGGTATATCTAAGCTAAATATTTTCTTTAGTTCTTTATTTATACTAATTTTAAATTTTAAAGTATACTACTTACTAACTTAGTAGTAGTTTTTATTAGTAAATATAAAGTTAAATTTACTAAAGCTTTAGAGTCTATTTAGTAGTAGGACTAGTTAGTATAAAGTATAAATACTTAAAAGTACTATTTAGTACTAGAAGAACTATATAGCTATAATATTATATAATAGTTTTTATAGTTATACTAGGTTTATTATATACTTAAGTAGGTAGTCTTTCTTAGTAAGACTATTTATTAGATATTTAAAGTCTCTAGTCTTATTATAAAACTCTTATTATTTATTAGTAGAGGGTTTAATATAATAAAAACTAAGCTATACTAGCTATTTAATAAAAAGATATAATACTAGATACAGCTATACGCGTTATACTATATAGATAGTTAGACTAATATATACTAGAGCTTACTAAGAATAATACTTCTCTAAAAGTTATAAATAATATAAAAATTTATATATATAGTTAGTCTTTTAATAGTAATAAGA
Organism: Lophiotrema nucula; assembly: GCA_010015825.1. Classification (NCBI taxonomy): domain Eukaryota; kingdom Fungi; phylum Ascomycota; class Dothideomycetes; order Pleosporales; family Lophiotremataceae; genus Lophiotrema; species Lophiotrema nucula. Next base: position 32,583 of record ML977390.1, read on the forward strand.
ACGTTTTATATAGTACTAATAAATATATCTTATAATCTATTTACTAAAGATATACTATTAGTTCTACTACTATTATTAGTTTAGAGAATATATAGTATCTTTAGTATATTAGTAGTTAATAGTTATATAATATTTATTATTACTTTAGTATTAATTAAGTACTTTACCTAATACTTATTATAAATAATATTTACTTATACTATTAAAAGGTTTAACTATATTATACCTCTATTAGCTACTTTTATTATTATATTTATAAACTCTACTAGAGCTTTATCTTAATCTTTAGTAAAAATATTTCTATAGCCTATTACTAAGTATTTTAATTATATAAAGAAGACCTCTAGTTATAGAGTACTAATAAAAGGAAATTATATATTTTAATTTAACTTAGCGCTAGTTAATAGTATTTAATTAAGATTTAGATAAGTCTATTTTACTAAATTCTAATTAGTTAATAGGTCTAGCTTAGGCTTAGCTAAAAAATCTATTATAATTTTATAGACGTTTACTTTAGGTTAAAAAGGTTATAAGTACTTACTATTTCTATTACTTTTTACTTCTTATATTACTTATAGTATATAATCTTATATAGCTAAAAACTATATAAGGTCTATAATATAAATAGAGTAAACTTCTTAGTTTATAATAGCTATTATAACTAATTTAGGCGTTGCAGATTTTATTAATTTAGTAAAGTTATTAAATTTAACTTTCTTTAATAACCTAGAGCTTTATATACTAAGTAAAAAATAAATAACGTTAAAAAGTATATTATAAAAGCGTACTTCTTAGAGTACTTTAAGTATATTATTTATACTATTAAGTAAATACTAACTATCTAGTAAGTTTTTAAAATTCTTAGCTTAATTTAATATTAGTTTTAAAGTTAACTTACTAATTATTTAGCTCTTAGTCTTACTTTTTTTAATCTTCTATTATACCCTCTCTATTACCTTATTAGTAATTTTTATCTTTAATAATTTACTTTATTTTCTAACTCTCCTGCCTACTATAGTATATATACTAGTAAAAATAATATTAAATTAATTAACTTTATTAATAAGAGTAAAGGCCTTAATTATATTATTTAGCTTAAAAAACTAGGACTAGAATTACTTTAGATTAAAAAGGGATTTAGTAAATAAACTAAAGGTTTTTATAGCTACTAAAGTTTAAGTAGTTATAATATTCTACTTTAATACTTTAAGGATATTTATAGAGGCGTTTCTCTATATAATAGGCCTAGATAGCTAGGTAAACTTTTCTAGCTTTATTATAATAGCTTAGTTCTAGTTAAGGTTATAGTTTATAATATTAAAAAATTCCTTAAGCTTATTCTAAATCTACTATAGTTATAGGCCTTAAGGTAGACGCTTATTAAAGAACTTAAGTAAATAGCTATAAAAGCTATACTAATACTTTAAGTATATTTTAGTATCTCTATTTTCTATAATTTAATAGTACTAGCTATACTTAGTGTGCCGTAGGCGATGTAATCGCCAATTAGGTAGTAAGTACTATATAGAGAGGCAGCTTGCCTATAAAGGTAGGCTATTAATTCTTCTATTAACTACTAGACATTACGCTTATAGAATAAGTAATATATAATTCTTTTCTCTTTAGCTATAATTTTTACTCTTATTATAATAGTATTTAAGTATCCTACTAGCTACAAGTTAACTAAATTCTATATACCTTACTACTAATATAAATTAGTAATACCTAAGGGGCTTAATAGTTTACTAATACTTAGTAGTAAATACCTAGTAGAGTAAGGATCTATAATAATAATATAGTTAAATACTATTTAGTATAAGAGTACCTATTATCTATAAGTAAAAGCTAAGTCTATAAAGAATTATTATCTAAATTATCTATATTATTAGTATTATCTATTATCTATTGTTTATAAGTAAAAGCCGAGTCTATAAAGAATTATTATTATATATAGAGAACTTAGCTAGAATAAAAGACTTATTATATAGCTAAACTAGGAGACTCTAAAGATTACTAAGAATTACCCCTTATTAAACTTAGGGAAAGAGCTAGACTAAAGAAGCTATAGTAAGATAGAAAAAGAAATAGTAAGCTATAAAGGTTAATACTAGCTAGCCTAGAATATTTAACTAAGAAAGAGTAGTAAAGAGATAATAAATACTTTATAGTAATATATACTAGAGAAAGTTATTAGGAAACTAGTTATCTAGTATTAAGTCTATTATTAAGTTAAATATCTACTATAAGTTAGTTATTTATTTAGAAGTTCTTACTAGAATATCTTAGATATACGCGTTACTTATCCTCTATATCTAGCCTTTATACCTTAGTATATTTAAATACTCTAGCTATTTATATACTTATTATAACTACCTTATCTAAAGAATCTAAAAGTATTATATTTAATACTCTTACTAAGAATATAAAGTAATTTATTCTAATATATATTACTAGTAGTATAACTTTCTTTAATAGTAATAAAGTAACTAAGTAGTTAGAAAACTATAACTATTAAACTAAGAATACTAAGTATAGTAAGACTTAGTAGGTTAATATCTTTCTTAAATAGTACTAGTTATTAGTTAAGTAGTAAATTAAAAAGCTTTTTAGATTTAAGAATTATACTTAAAAAGTACTTTAAAAGAGTATAAAAGACTTCTAGTATAAAACTAATATAGTATACTATATAAATACTTAAATCTTCTTTAATATATATATCTTTAATACTACTAAGAATTTTTTATTATTTATTAAATACTATACGTTATTTCTCTTATATATAGAGGCTTATATTAAAAATAGAGAGGTAGCTATAAAGGAGAAAAGCTACTACTTCTTTTATAGCTTATTTAAAGATAATAAATAGGCTATACTATATAATATACCTAGTAGCCTAATGCTAAAAGATCTAGCCTTATATAATATAGAGAGAATCTATTACTTTATATATAGTTACTACTAAAAGGAAGAAAAAATCTAATCTTTAAATTCTAAGTATATCTATTAGTCTATAGTATAGGCTTAGTATATTATTTAATAAAACTATACTTATCTTTAAGTTAATATTAAAACTATCTTAGAAAAAATAAATAAGTATTAAAATAAGAAGCTAGTAAAAAAGCTTCTCTTAAATAACGTAAACTCTATAATAAAAGATCTTATAACTTAGTTTAAAAAAAAGTTAATAGTTAGCTAAATTAAAGCTTTCTTTTATATACCTATACTTAAGTCTCTCCTTTATAAACTAGCTAATCTCTTATACTTTATTAAAATATATAGTATCTAAGAGTTACCTATAAACTATAAGAATAATAGGTTATATATTAGCTAGTAAAAGTAAATAGTTAATTTTAACTTAAGTACTTATTATATTAGAACTAATACTATAATAAATAGTTACTACTATATCTACTTTAAAAAAAAATACTAATAGTAAAACTATATAAACTTTCTAAGCCTAACTAAGCGTAGCTAGTACTATTAGATTATAAGAAATAAAAATACTAAGATATACCTAGAGTATTAGTATAGCCCTTATAGCTATTTACTTAGGTCTTTTAATAAACGTCTACTTTAAGGCTTATAACTATAGTAGATCTAGAATAAGCTTAAAGAATTCTTTAATATTATAGACTATAACCTTAACTAGAACTAAGCTACTATAATAAGGCTAGAGAAGTTTACTTAGCCTTTTAGGCCTATTCTATAAAGGAACGCAACTATAAATATTTCTAAGGTATTAGAATAGAATATTATAACTACCTAAACCTTAGTAGCTATAAAGACTCTTAGCCTATTTACTAAATCTTTTTTTAACTTAGAGTAATTTTAGTCTTAGTTTCTTAAGCTAAATAATATAATTAAGGCCTTTATTCTTATTAATAAAGTTAATTAGTTTAATATTATTTTTACTAGTATATATACTATAGTAAGTAGGAGGGTTAAAAAATAAAATAGGCTATTAAAAATAAGGATTACTAATAAGGTAGTAGAGAGAGTATAATAAGAGATTAAAAAGAGTAAGGCTAAAAGCTAAATAGTTAGTAAGTTAACTTTAGAACTAATACTAGATTAAGCTAAAGATTTTAAAAACCTACTAGATAGTTAGTATCTACTTAATAATATAAATAATATACTTAAAGTACCTTAAAAAGTATACCTTTATAATATACTTTTTAATATTATTTATCCCCTACCTAGTATACAAAGCTTTAAGTTATTAAAAAAAGTTAAATTTAATAACTTTACTAGATTAATAAAATCTATAATACTTAAATTAGTTATAATAGCTATTATAAACTAAAAAGTTTACCTTATCTATATTATAGACTTTATATAGTTTCTAGCTATATAAGATTATATACTATAAGTAATATAGGAAGTAGAGAGTAATAGAAGTAGTAAGTACTTATAACTATCTTAACCTAAAGTAAACGTCTATAAGATTATAGTAGATTTTTTAGCTAAGCTTAAGTTAGACTTATTAACTAATTAAGATTTAGTAGAGTAGACTTATTTAAATCTTAATTAGATACTATTAACTAGCGCTAAGCTAAATTAGAATACGTAATTTCTTCTTATTAGTACTCTATAACTAAAGGTCTTCTTTATATAGTTAAAATATCTAGTAATAGGCTATAAGGATATCTTTACTAAGGATTAGGATAAAGCTCTAGTAGAGTTTATAGATATAATAATAAAAGTAGCTAATAAAGGTATAATATAGCTAGACTTTCTAATAGTATAGGTAAATATTACTTATAATAAGTACTAAGTAAAGTACCTAATTAATACTAGAGTAATAATAAATATTATATAACTATTAACTACTAATATACTAAAGATATTATATATCTTCTAAGCTAATAATAGTAGTAGAACTAGTAATATATCTTTAATAAATAGATTATAGAATATATTTATTAGAACTATATAGAATGTCTTTATTACTATTAAAAGACTAACTATATATATAAATTTTTATATTATCTATAACCTCTAAAGGAGTATTATCTTTAGTAAGCTTTAGTATATATTAGTCTAACTATTTATATAGTATAACGCGTATAGCTGTATCTAGTATTATATCTTTTTATTAAATAGCTAGTATAGTCTAGTTTTTATTATATTAGACCTTTTACTAATAAATAATAAGAGTTTTATAATAAGACTAGAGACTTTAAATATCTAGTAAGTAGCTCTACTAAGAAAGACTACCTACTTAAGTATATAGTAAATCTAGTATAATAATAAAAACTATTATATAATATTATAACTATATAGTCCTTTTAGTACTAAGTAATACTTCTAAGTATTTATACCTTATACTAACTAGTCCTACTACTAAACAGACTCTAAAACTTTAGTAAATTTAACTTTATATTTACTAATAAAGATTACTAGTAAGTTAGTAAGTAGTATACTTTAAGATTTAAGGTTAGTATAAATAAAGAACTAAAAAAAGTATTTAGCTTAGATATACTTTAAGAACTAATTATAACTAAGCTTAGTTACTAAGTATATAAAGAGTAAGCTATAGAGATAGTAGCTAGAAAACTATAGGTTAATACTCTTTATAAAATAGTAGCTAAGAAAGTATAACCTATTAATATACTATAAACTAAAGAACTTATAAAGTTTAGTAACCTAAAATAGTAAGATATTACTATTTAGAACTAGATACTTTATAATAGCCTTAAGCTTCTTAATATTAGGCTATTTAACTACCTCTTTAAAAAAAGATATATAGTCTTTTTTTAAGGTACTAGGCTTACCTAGAAGCAACTATCTTAGTAGAACTTTAAACTATAACTTTTATTATAAAAAGTATATTTTATAATAAAGATACTATTTAATAGGGAGGCTATAATTGCTTTTATATAGATAAAATCTAAACGTATATATCCTAATATTAGCCTTTTATATAAGATTAAAACTATAAAGTATAAAATATAGTAAGTTAACCTTTTCTACCTACTAAAGAAGCTAAAAGATAAGTATATTTTAATAATTAATAAACGTATTAAGTAAGGAATACTAAAACTATATAATAGCTAGTACTATAACTCTTAGTTCTTAGTTTTAAAGAAGGATAGAGATCTAAAGTTAATTAATAATATATAAAAGATTAATATAGTTACTATCTAAGATATAAACCTTTTACTATTAGTAAATAACTTTTCTAAATAATATATAAAATATAAAATTATTATACTAATAGACTTTTTTTTTAGGTATAACTAAATTATACTCTACTTATTAAGTTAGGATATTACTATATTCTATATACTAGTTAGGCTAGTTTACTACTATACTATAGTTTAAGGAGTAATAAACTTAGTTATAGCTTTTTTTTATATTATTATAAGGATTTTCTTATAATACTTTCTATACAACTACGTACTCTTTATTAATAATATAGTAGCTAATAGTACTAAAATAACTTATAATAATAAAAAGGCTCTTTTAAGTATTAAGTAATATATTCTTAAGTATATTTAGTAGCTAGACTAAATCTTAGCTAATATTAAAAAAGTAAATATAATAGTTTTAGTAAAGAAGTACTACTAAAAAGTAGAAAGTCTTATTATTATTAGCTATAAAGTTAATATTAATAGTAGATATCTAGAATTAAGGAAAGTAGTAAAAATTATTAAATAGCTAGAATATAAAAATATTAAAGAAGTAAAGATATTTATTAGTATTTACATATACTACTATATCTAGGTTAAATACTTTACTATTATAGTATATCTACTCTTTATATTACTATAAAAAAATATAGAATAGAAATAGGAAAAGTAGTAAAGTTAGGCTATAAAGACTTTAAAATATAAGATTATAATAGCGCTAGTACTAGCCTTACTTAACTATACTTTTAAACTTTTAATTTTTTTAGGTATAAATACTTCTACTAAAAGAGGTAAGGTAGTTTTAGAGTAAGTTAAATAAAATAGTTAAAAATACTTAATTTACTTTAAAAGTACTCTATAGTTAAAGGCTAAATTAAAATAGTATTTTACTAAGCTAAAATATAAAGTTATCTTCTAGGCTTTAAAAAAGTTTCGCGTCTAGCTCTATAAAGTATACTTTATAATTAAAATAAATACCTAGACTCTAATTACTTAGTTTAATTATTTATTAATAAACTTACTAGGCTTACTAATAAATAGGTAGCTTATAATAATCTTAATATAGAATTTTAATATTAAGTATATTTTAGGAAAGATTTATACTATTATAAATAAGCTATCTTACTACCTAAAGCTTAATAGGTAGAAAGTACCTAGTAAGGTAGAAGAGGACTTAAAAAACTTTATTAATATATTACTTAACTATATAGAATTAAGTTATAATATAGTAGGTATAAAGTACTAACTTAGGCTTCTACTATTATAAATCTTATATAAATTTTATAATAATAACTTAGAAGCTATCGCCTAGTTCTTAAAGATATTAAAAATACCTTTAGGATTAGATTAATCCTAAGCCCTATCTTAGAAAAAAGCTACTTTAATATTCTTTATAGTAAAAAAATTACTATTTAAGAAGAAGTTATAATATTAGGCTATTTAGTAAGTAGTAAATAGCTAAGATCTACAGCTAGTTATAATCTAAAAAGTCTACTATTAGCTAAGATACTAAAGTATAAATAGTACTTTTAGTATACTTAAAATATAATACTTCTAAAAGAATATATAGAATATAGTTATAAAAGTCTTATAGGCCTATCTTAAATACTAGGGGAGGTTAATCTTATAAAAAAAGAATATACTTATTATATCTTATACTACTACTATATAGGAATATATAGCTATTAATATTATTTATATACTAAAGAGTAAAAGTAAGCGCTTCTTTATTATTACTTAAGAAACTTTAATAGGCTAGCTAAAGGCTAAAGTATTTATAAAGAATAATTTAGTAGCTATTATAAAGTTTATATATAAGGATATTATCTATAGGTAGGGAGTCTATAGCTAGATATAAGTTAATAGTAGGCTTAAAAATAAAGATATATTAAAGGCTATCTTTAAACTATATAATATTATTTACCTATAAATCTTAGTATAGAATTTATAAGCCTAAGAATTTATTAAATATAAGTATATTTTAGTCTATAATACTCTTATAAAGTTACTTAGTAAGTAAGTAGATAATCTTTATATAGTAATACTAGTAGAAAGATATATTATCTAGAAGAGGTATAGCTATTTAGTAATATAGCTAATAACTAGCTAGAACCTATAACTCCTAATAGAATCTACCTTACCTATATAGTAGATACTACTATAGAATAAAGTATAAATCTAAGATAAGCTAATTATAATTTATATAATATAACTTAATATATATAACTAAGATTTATAGGATATAGTAGCCTATATCTAGAGACTCTAAGTCTAGAAAAAGGACTATTAGGATACTACTTAAAAGATTAAGTATTATATAATAAGTATAAGAGACTTAGTTTTAGTTTAAGATAGTTTCTATTAAGTTAATATATCTATAAAGATTAAACTTAATATACGCTAGATAGGCCTATACTAAATAAGCTAGTTATTCTAAGACTAAAGCTACTATAAGTTAAAAGACCTTAATAGTACTCTACTAGTAAATATAGTCCTATCTAAGAATATTAAGCTATTCTTTTAGCGCTTATTAAAAGATATTATAAAGAAAGATTATAAATATATCTACTTATAGGACCTAGACTACTAGTACTAAAAGTATAAATAGAGAAGAACCCTAGCCTAGTTTAATAGCTAGTAGATAAGACTACTAACTTTACTCTATTTCTAGTTATAGGAACTAGACCTACTTTAATAGTTATAGCTATTAAACTATTATTACCTAGTTAATTATAATCTAACTATTAAAGTAGATAGAAAGTTTAATAGATACTAGCTATACTAGTTTATATAAGTCTATTTAAAATAATAAAATAAGATATAAAAGTAGAAAAAGTAAATATATAGACTTTTATTCTAAAGCTATTATATCTTTTTTATAAAACTTAGTTAATTATACTTATAGTTTACTAAGCGTAGGCTATATATATTTATATATAGAAAAAGACTACCTAAAGACTTTAATATTTAATATATAAGATAGTATTAGAGAAAGTAGAAAAGGAGGACCTATATTATAATATTTTAGTAAACTATTATAAGTTTTACTTAAGTAGAATAAGTAAAATAAGTAAGCTATTATAAAGTAAAAGTTATAACTTAAGTAACTATAGCTAGGTTAATTTTAGTAACTACTTTTAGCTAATTAATATTTAGTAAAAAGACCCCCTTACTAAATCTTAATTAGCTAGTTTAATAATAGTAGCGTTTAGAGTAGATACTATAAATAGCTATATAGAGTAAAAAGTAAATTAAGTAAATTAAGTATATCTATAAGGACTAGCTAGATTACTTTAGCGTTTAAAAAAAAGTAAGATTTACTATATAACTAGTTAAAGTAGAGGAGGTAGATAGTAGTATAGTAAGATTATAAATAAAGAAGATAGTAATAGCTAATAGCTTATATAATAAGTTAATAAGTAATATAAAAGTATAAATAAAGTAAGGTATTATTACTATAGAACTTAGAGTAATATACTAGTAATTAGAAATCTTAGTAGTAGTAAAAAAGTATATAAATATAAAGAAACTTACTATCTTTATAGTCTCTTCTCTATTTTACTTTTAGACTTTTTAAGTTATAAGCTACTAGTAGATATAGCTAGCTTTAATAACTATAAAATACTAGCTAGTAACTTCTTTATACCTCTTTACCTCTCTAAGATTAAGGCTAAACTATAATATAAAAACTATTATCTATAAATTTAAGTATAAGCCTTACTAGCTTTATTAAACTTAACTAAGACTTATACTTATATCTAGTATTATTATTAATTACTTTATAAGACTTTAGTTAGTATACCTTAGTATAAAAGCTAGTCTAAATAACTAAGGAAATTATAGATAATAATAAGACGTTATAATATAAGTAGGTAGTCTTTACTAACGTCTAAGTAGCCTAGTAAAGCTTTAAGTATATTAATAAAAAGGCTCTTATTTCTTTTATACTTTTAAGCTTCCTTTATTTAGTAACTTAGTATCTTTTTAGTTATATTAATACCTTTACTATAAATTAGCTAGGTAGTTTAACTCTCTTAGCCTCTTTATCTTTAAGATACTTAGTAGTAAAAGTAGTAAGTATAAAGATAATAACTTATTAATTAAAATATCTTACTTTAGAGTACTTAAGTTTTATAGTTAAATAATAACCTAAGGTTATACGTAAGGATTATTATCCTTAAAATAAGAATAACTATTATAAAAATTATTAATATATAGGCTTAAGGAATTCTAGCTATTACTTAAGCTAACGTTTATAACACTATCCTTAAGAGCCTATCTATCTATACCTATAAAATAGTATTATTTATAATAGTAGTTACTAACTATATTTATTAGGATAGTAGAGTTATAAATATTTATAGCAGCTATAAGGTGCTTATTAGCTAGTATCTTTTTATTTATACTATATAAGACTAGCGTAGCGATAGGGCTAAGGACTTATTATAATACTATTAAGTTATATACTAATAATAAGGAATAAAGGTAGTAAAGCTCTTATATAGAATTAATTTAATCTAGATATTATATAAAGTAATAAGTATTATATAGTATATTACTAAGTAAGTAATCCTACTATTTACTACTAATAGGGTTAATATTATAATATATAACTATCTAGAGTATATAACTAAGAGCTAGTTAAAAAAAACCTATATTACTAGTAGAGACTTCTATAAGGTATACTAGTATATCTACTATATATAAAGAGAATAAAATATATACTATTAGAAGAATAAGAAGGTAAAGTCTAATATATAGCTCTTAAAGAAGGGTAACGCTATACGCCTAGTTAATAAGTAACTAGAGTAATAAAGTATAAAGTAAATTAAAGATAACTAGTTAGTACTATAAATAGCTAGTAACTAAACTAGTATAGTCTTTATATAACTAAAAGATATATATTTTTTATATAAATAGTAAGAGATTAAGGTAAAACTTAACCCTCTTACTAAGTATACCTACTTATATATAGAGCCTATAGAATAAGAGTATTATAATATAGTAAGGTTACCTACTTATATACGTTATACTAGTCTATAAGATTTACCTAATATTTATATAACTAGTACTATACTAATAACTAGTTAAAGCTGCGTAAATATACTTATACTTACTTCTAATATTAATAATACTCTAGTAAGCTAGTATTTTACTTATAACTAAGATAATAAAGCTACTAGTAATATAGGTTAATTATTTATATAGCCTACAGCTAGCCTAGTATAAGAAGCCTATTATAAAGTTATTAATATAACTTTACTAAATACTAAGGCTATATCTTAAGTAGATTATTAGCTAACTAGATTTTAGGCAAAGTAGCTAATAAACTAAGTCTAGTATAAAGACCTAGTTTAGGCTAAGTATATTTAGAATTACATATTCTATAAAAAAGTACTTAATAATATAGCCCTAAAAAACCTTAATAAGACGCTTATAAATATTATTAATAAGAAATACTAGTACTATTTAAGTATACTCTAGGTATAGTAAAATAAAGTCTTAGACTAAGTCTAGTAAAAGGTATTTAGTATAAAGACTTTAGACTTTTTTAACTAGTACTCTAAATATACTAGTATCTAGGTAACTAAATTATATATATACTTTAACTATACTTGTCTTATTACTAATAAAATAGATCTTATTACTTAAAAAGTAAACTATATAAACTTTACTTACTTTTTCTTCCTATTTATAAATAATTATTATTATATTACTATATAGAAGGTATATAATAAGTAGTATATTCTCTTCTATATATTAGAGCGCGGACTATAAAATATAAATAATCTACTTAGCTATTACTTCTTTCCTAAACTAATAGCGCTATAAATTAATTATAATAAAATAATTAAAATACTAGACCTAAAGCTTATAGTTAATAAGTTTATATAGACTAGGATAATAAATATAAACGCTTTTAATTAAGTATTTTAAAATAATAACTTATCTAGAATTTTAACTAAGGAATATCTAATATATAAGTATTATATACGTAGGATTAATAACTAAAGTAACTAAGGCTAAGTTTAAACTATATATTATTCCCTCTTCTAGTAGCTTATTTATAGGGATATATTTTATTATATACTATATATAGTCTTTTAGTAGACTATATATCTTATCTTATACTTATACTATATAAAGAAGACTAAGGCTAGTAACTTAATCTACTTCTAATATATTAATATTAATCTTAAAGCTGCTATAAAGGATTAGGCTAATATAGATATAATCTAAAGTAATATTTTATAAAATAATAAGAATAACTAAAACTATACTAAAGTACTATTTAAGTTTTACTATTACTTAGTAGAATACTAGACCTAGTAAATATTAAAGGGTATTTCTAAGCTAGGAAAGATTAAGGCCTAGTATAATAAAAATAACTAGCTTAGTAAGATTTCTAGCTAATAGCCTAAAGTAAAGTAGAAGAAGGTTTTATATAAAAAAGGTAAAGTATAGATTAGTAATCTTTAGCTTTTATATAAATTAATAAGTCCTATAATATAGGAGCGCTATACTATACTACTATAGTTTATTAGAGTAAATAATAATATAAAAACTATAGAAAATAATAAAATAGATACTTATAAATAGCTAGTAACTATATATTAGTAGCTTTTAGCTAGGCTACTATCTCCTTTTAGCTACTCTAATATATATAGTAGTATTAAGAATATATTCTTTAGTATAATTTTACTATACTTTTAGTCTAAGATTTTATAAATAATATACTACTAAATACCTTAGAATAACCCCTTAGTCTATATAGAGATACTATATCTCTTTAGTAAAAATATAATAAAAAATTAATACTAGGGCTTTATTAATAAGTAATAAGATATATTTATAACGTCTATTAAGGCTAACTAGCCCTTAGTATAATAATTTAAGATTTTTACTTATAGTAATAACTTTTACTAGTTATTAAATATAAATAAGACTAATACTAAATATCTAATATAGAATATAGCCTATAAGGACCTCTTCTACGTAAAAGATATAAACCTAGATAAGTTATAGTAGATAAAGTAGTAAGATATATAATAGTATATAAAAAGGCTATTAAGCTAGGCTTAACTTAAAGAGAGTTATAAGTACTAGTTACTAATAAAAGTAATTTAAGTATACTAGTTTCTAATAGTTTTAGTACTTAATAAGACTAAGTAGTAAGTAGAGGAGGTTTTATACTATAGGTAATATAATTACTAATTAGGTAGTAAGTACTATATAGAGAGGTAGCTTACTTATAAAGGTAGGCTATTAATCTTCTTATTAACTACTAAATATTACGCTTATAGAATAGGTAATATATAATTCTTTCCTCTTTAGCTATAATTTTTACTCTTATTATAATAGTATTTAAGTATCCTGCTAGCTGCGAGTTAACCGAATTCTATATACTCTACTACTAATATATTAGTTAGGCTTAAGAAGTTTATATAGTTTTACTATTAGTATTTTTTCTTAAAGTAGATATAGTAGTAACTATCTATTATAGTATTAGTTTTAATATAATAAGTACTTAAGTTAAAATTAACTATTTACTTTTACTAGCTAATATATAACTTATTATTCCTATAGTTTATAAGTAGCTTTTAGATACTATATATTTTAATAAAGTATAAAAGATTAGCTAGTTTATAGAGGAGAGGCTTAAGTATAAGTATATAAGAAAAAGCTTTAATTTAGCTAACTATTAACTTTTTTTTAAACTAAGTTATAAAATCTTCTATTATAGAGTTTATATTATTTAGAAAAAGCTTCTTTACTAGCTCTTTATTTTAACGCCTATCTATTTCTTTTAAGATAGCTTTAATATTAACTTAAAGATAAATATAGTTCTATTAAATAATATACTAAGTCTATACTATAAACTAATAAATATACTTAGGATTTAAAGATTAGATCTCTTTCTCCTTCTAGTAATAACTATATATAAAATAATAAATCTTTTTTATCTTATATAAAGCTAGATCTTTTAGTATTAGGCTACTAAGTATATTATATAAGATAGCTTACTTATTATTTTTAAATAAACTATAAAAGAAGTAGTAGCCTTTCTTTTTTATAGCTACTTTTTTATTTTTAATATAAACCTCTACGTATAGGAGGAATAACGTATAGTATTTAATAAGTAATAAAAGATTCTTAGTAATATTAAAAATATATATATTAAGAAAGATTTAAGTATTTATATAGTATACTATATTAGTTTTATACTAAAAGTCTTTTATACTTTTTTAAAGTACTTTTTAAGTATAATCTTTAAATTTAAAATTTTTTTTAATTTACTACTTAACTAATAGCTAGTACTATTTAAAAAAGATATTAACTTACTAAGTTTTACTATACTTAGTATTCTTAGCCTAATAGTTATAGTCTTTTAACTACTTAGTTACTTTATTACTATTAAAGAGAGTTATACTATTAGTAATATATATTAGAATAAATTACTTTATATTTTTAGTAGAGGTATTAGATATAATACTTTTAGATTCTTTAGATAGAGTAGTTATAATAAGTATATAGATAGCTAAAGTATTTAAATATACTAAAGTATAAAGGCTAAATATAAAAGATAAGTAACGTATATATCTAAGATATCCTAGTAAGAGCTTTTAAATAGATAACTAACTTATAGTAAATATTTAACTTAATAATAAATTTAATATTAAATAATTATTTTTTTAATAACTTTTTCTAGCGTATATTACTATAAAGTATTTACTATCTTTTTACTACTTTTTTTTAGTTAAACGTTCTAGACTAGCTAGTATTAACTTTTATAATTTACTATTTCTTTTTCTATCTTACTATAGCTTTTTTAGTCTAGCTCTTTTTTTAAGTTTAATAAAAAGTAATTTATAGTAATCTTTAGGGTCTCCTAGTTTAGCTATATAATAGGTCTTCTATTCTAGCTAAATTCTCTATATATAATAATAATTCTTTATAGACTTAGCTTTTACTTATAGACAATAGACAATACTAATAATATAGATAATTTAAATAATAATTTTTTATAGACTTAGCTTTTACTTATAGACAATAAGTACTCTTATACTAAATAGTATTTAACTATACTATTATTATAGATCCTTACTCTACTAGGTATTTACTACTAAGTATTAGTAAACTATTAAGCTTCTTAGATATTACTAATTTATATTAGTAGTAAAGTATATAGAATTTAATTAACTTATAGCTAGTAGGATACTTAAATACTATTATAATAAAAGTAAAGATTATAGCTAAGAAGGAAAGAATTATATATTACTTATTTTATAAGTATAATATCTAGTAGTTAATAAGAGGATCTATCCCTTACCCTTATAGGTAAGCTGTCTCTCTATATAATACTAACTACCTAATTAGTAATTATATCGTCTACGGTATAATAGTTAATACCTTTTTATACTAGAGACGTAACTCTCTAGTAATAAACGCCAACTAAGCCTAGCTATATACTATTACTATTATATACTTTTTTTTACCTTTTTTAAATAGGCTTAACTTTAAGAAAAAAGTATTATTATAAACTAAGTCTTTAAAACTTTAATTAGCTAGCTTTAG
>ML977391.1:0-28997 GCA_010015825.1 Lophiotrema nucula
TATAATAAGAATTTAAAGAGGTTTTTTTTAAAATTTAAAAGTAATTTTTTTTTTATTTTTTAAATTTTTAGTAGTTTTAAGCTATTTATTTAAAATTTTTATTTTATTAAAATTCTTTTTTAATTCTTAAGTAAAGGTTTAATAACTTTTTTATTTAACTAAGTATTTTAAAACTTTTTTATAGTTTTTTTTTTTATACTACTTAGTTATAATATTCTATACTAAATATTTTAATATTTTATTTATTTTAATTAATTTTAGTTATTAGTTATTAATACTTTAGCTAAAAAGTAAGTTACTTAAGTAAAAGTAAAGTTAATTTATATAAAATATATTATAGATTTTTAATAGAATATCTAACTTTATATTATATAATAAAATAATTCTTTAAATAGTAAATTTTATATTTTTTTAATCTAGCTTCTTATTTAAGTATTTATTAAATAATTATTTTTTATATTATAGCTAAACTTTATTTCTTACTTTAAAGATTAAAGATTTTTAATAGTATTAATTAACTTATTATTTTTATTCTTACTAAGCTTCTACTATATTACTTTATATAAACTTAAATATTTTTTTAAACTTTTAAACTAAAGCTTTTACTATTTTTTTAAAATTTAAAAATATTTAGTACTTATTTACTATATTTATTTTACTATTTATTTAAGTAAAATTAATATTATATTTATAAAAAAAAAAAATAGGCTAATTTTAATTAAAATAGCTAGTTATCTTTTAATTATAATTTAAACTATTAAGTATAATTTTACTTAATTTTTTTAACTTTAATTTATAAAGGCTTTAAGATAGCTTTCTACTATAAAATTTATCTTTTTAATAAAACTATTAGTTTAAAAGTATAAAGTAGTAGATAATTTTTTATAAATTTTTAGCTATTTACTAAAGTAAGCTTAAAATTTATTTATAAACTAAGATTCTTTATTTAATATAATAATATTAAATAACTAATAGTAGACTATTACTTTTTAGATAAATATAGTTATAATATATTTTATATTAATTTTTTAAAAAAAAACTAAAATTATATTTTTACTAAAATAATTAGTAATAACTATAAAGTACTTATAGTTATTACTTTTTAAAAAGTTTATAATAAAGTTTATAAAGATTTCTTTCTAGGCTTAGTTTAATAGTAATAATAAGTAAAAAAAAAAATTTTTTAGTTTATATTATAGTTTTATTTTACTATAAATATTATAGTTCTAAAAGAAAGTTTTAATATTATTTAATATACTTAATTAAAAAAAATCTTTAGCTAAGATTTTATAAGTAATTTTTCTTTTTAAATAACTAATAATTAAAGAGTTATATATTTTTAAGATAAGCCTTATTTATAAAAGCTTAAAAGTAAATACTTACTTATATTTTTAATAAATTAATTTTTTTTTAAAGTTTAGTTTATACTTTACTAAAGAAACTATAAGTTTTAAGTAAAAAAAAAATTTTTTAGCTTTATTTTTTAATACTTTTATAGTTACTTAGTAAATAGAATTTTTTTTTATTATAATATTTTATAAGTTTTTAAAACTTAGTTTAAGAGTAAGCTTTAAAAAAGTATTTAGATTAAGTAATAAGTAAATATATACTAGTATAAACTTAAAAAAGTAATTATTAAATTTTAGTAATAATTTTTTTACTAATACTTTTATTACTAGTACTAAAGTAGCTTTTAATAAACTATTTTTTACTAATATAAAAAGTTAAAAGTAATAAAATTTAACTTACTTATTTATAGTATTTTATAAAAAATCTTACTTTTTTTTAAATAATATATTTACTTTTTTATTTTATTTTCTAGAGTAGTATTTAAAAGTTATATTAATTTAGCTTAAAATATTTAATTAATAAATATATTATTTATTTAGCTAATATACTATAGTAAAGTACTAAAAGTTTTTATAATTAATAAAAACTTTTATATAAAAAATAGCTTTAAGTTTACTATTTTATTTTTTTATATATTTAATAACTACTAAAAGTTTTTTATTATAAATAATATAATTATTTTTTATAAAAGTATTTTTAGTAAAAAAATAACTAATAGTTTTTAAAATATTATTTTTACTAAACTAAAAAAGAGTTCTTTTAGTTACTTATTTAAAAATATTTACTTTTAAAATTATTTTTAATAATAAATTAAAGTAAGTAAGTATTAGTTTAGTAGTAAATATAAACTTTAAGTTTTTAAAAGCTTTTTACTAAGTTTTCTTTTAACTAAATTTTATATTTTTTTTAGTTAGCTAAGTAAAAAAAGTAACTAGTTTTAAAAAATTTTTAATAAACTAGTAGTAAAAGTTTATAAACTTAATAAAATTTTAAATTTTTTTTATTAATTTTAAAACTTTTTATTTTTAAATAGCTCTAACTTTTTTTAAGTTTATATAAATTTTTTTTTTAACTTTTATAATAAACTTTAAGTATTTTACTTTTTAAATACTAAATTTAGATTTTTTAATATTTAGTTAAAGTTTAACTACTTTTAGCTTTTTTATTACTTAGTAAACTTTTTTTTTATAATATTTCTAAAAGCTAAATAAGTAAATTAGTATATTATTAATAAATACTAAATAGTAGTTATTAAGATATTTTTTTAGTACTTAATTAATATAATACTAAAAAGTACTTAGTATATTTATAAGGCTAAATAAAGTTACTAACTACTTAAATAGTTTAAAGTAAATTTAAAATACTATTTTTTATTTATTATTCTTAGCTATTTAAATTTTATAAAAAGCTTAAATTATATTTAACTTAGTAAACTATTTAGTTTTACTAATTTAAAAAAAAGTCTTTTTAATAAGTAATAATAAATAATAGTTTTTTACTAAAATAGTATTTAGTATATAGTAGTTTATATAAAAGTAAAGTTTATTTTTTAATTTTTTAATAAAAAGTACTAAAGTAGTAGTACTAAATTAACTTATTTAAATAAACTTATAGTTAAAATAAAAAGTAAGCTATTATTTTAAAACTAAAAGTTTTTTTTTTAATATATTATAAAAAAGGCCTTAAAGAATTTCTTAAGCTTTTTTATTTTTTTTTATTATTTTAATATAGTAGTCTACTACTAAACTATAATATAAAGCTAGTTTATTTACTTTTAATTAAAAGAAGAAGCTAGCTAAGTTTTTTATAAACTTAAATAATTTTTTTTTTAAGTTTATTTATTCTTTTAAAGTTAAAACTTTTTAAATATTAGTTATAAAAGTAGTAAAAATTTATAGTTTTTTTAAATTTTTTTTATTCTTATATATAGAGGCTATAAATACTATAATAATTACTTTTTTTAAAAGTTTTTTAAAAAAAACTTTTTTTTTACTCTAAACTTTTATTTTAGTTTTATAAAAATAAATAAGCTTTTTTACTAAAGCTAAAGTAACTTTATTTTAGTTTATTTATAGTTTTTTAAAAATAATATTATAGTTTTTTTCTTTATTAGTAATATATAGCTATACTATTTTAATATACTCTTTAATATTTAATTCTATTTTTAATATTTTAGTAATTAAAGACTTTTTTTTTTATATTTTAAAAACTATTCTTAGTTATTAAAGATTAATATATAGGAGTTTATATTTATAAGTAAATTTTATAAAAATAAACTTAAAAGTAAAGTATTTAAAATTAATAAGTATTAAACTTATATTAACTTTATTAATTAGTAAGTATATAATTATTAGTATAAAATCTAGCTACCTTTTTTAAAAAGTATTAAAACTTTTTTTTTTATTTATATATTAAAATTCTCTACTTTTCTTTTATTTATAATAATAAATAAAAAATTCTAGTTTTTTAATTTACTTTTAGTTATAACTTTTTAAGTATTATTTTTATTTTTAATAGTAATAAAGTAAGCTTTTATAAGCTAAACTATAAAACTATATTTATATTTATTAATAAAGTAATTTAATCTCTTATAGTAGATATACTTTTTATTTTACTTTTAAGTAGTAATAGTTTATATATTGTACCGTAGGCGATGTGATCGCCAATTAGGTAGTAAGTACTATATAAGAAGGTAGCTTACCTATAAAGGTAGGCTATTAATCTATCTATTAACCACTAGATATTACACTTGTAGAATAGGTAATATACAATTCTTTCCTTCTTAGCTATTAATCTTTACTCTTATTATAATAGTATTTAAGTATCCTACTAGCTACGAGTCAACTGAATTCTATATACCCTACTACTAATATAAATTAGTAATACCTAAGGGGCTTAATAGTCTACTAATACTTAGTAGTAAATACCTAGTAGAGTAAGGATCTATAATAATAGTATAGTTAGATACTACCTAGTATAGAGTACCTATCGTCTATAAGTAAAAGCCAAGTCTATAAAGAATTATCGTCTATATTGTCTATATTATTTATATCATCTATTGTCTATAAGTAAATACTAAGCCTATAAAGAATTATTATTATATATAAAGAACCTAGCTAGAATAGAAGACCTATTATATAGCTAGACTAGGAGACCCTGAAGATTACTAAGAATTACCCTCTATTAAACTTAGAAGAAGAGCTAGACTAAAGAAGCTATAGTAAGATATAAAGAGAAATAGTAAGCTATAAGAGTTAATACTAGCTAGCCTAGAACGTTCGACTAAGAAAGAGTAGTAAAGAGATAGTAAATACTTTATAGTAATATATACTAGAGAAAGTTATTAGGAAACTAGTTATCTAGTATTAAGTCTATTGTTAGGTTAAATGCCTACTATAAGTTAGTTATCTGTCTAGAAGCCCTTACTAGGACATCTTAGATATATATATTACTTATCCTCTATATCTAGCCTTTATACCTTAGTATATTCAAATACTCTAGCTATCTATATACCTATTATAACTACCCTATCTAAAGAATCTGAAAGTATTATATCTAATACCTCTACTAAGAATATAAAGTAATTTATTCTAATACGTATTACTAGTAGCACAACTCTCTTTAATAGTAATAAAGTAACTAAGTAGTTAGAAGACTATAACTATTAGGCTAAGAATACTAGGTATAGTAAGACCTAGCAAGTTAATATCCTTTCTAAATAGTACTAGCTATTAGTTAAGTAGTAGATTAAGAGGCTCTCTAGATTTAAGGATTATACCTAGAAAGTACTCTAAGAGAGTATAAAAGACTTCTAGTACAAAACTAATATAGCGTACTATATAAATACCTAAATCTTCCTTAATATATATATTTTTAATACTACTAAGAATCCTCTGCTACTTACTAAGTACTATATATTGTTCCTCCTATATATAAAGGCCTATATTGAAAATAGAGAGGTAGCTATAAAGGAGAAAAGCTACTACTTCTTCTATAGCTTATCTAAAGACAATAAATAGGCTATACTATATAATATGCCTAGCGGCCTAACGCTAAAGGATCTAGTCTTATATAATATAAAAAGGATTTATTACTTCGTACGTAGTTACTACTAAAAGGAAGAAGAGATCTAATCCTTAAATCCTAAGTATATCTATTAGTCTATAGTATAGGCTTAGTATATTATTTAATAGGACCGCGTCTATCTTTAAGTTAATATTAAAACTATTCTAAAAGAAATAGACAGGCGTTAGGACGAGGAGCTAGTAAAGAAGTCTCTCCTAGATAATATAGACTCTATAATAGAAGATCTTATAACTTAGTTTAAGAAAAAGTTAATAGTTAGCTAAATTAAAGCTTTCTCCTATATACCTACGCTTAAGCCTCTCCTCTATAAACTAGCTAATCTCCTATACTTTATTAAAATATATAGTATCTAAAAACTGCCTATAAACTATAGGAATAATAGGTTATATATTAGCTAGTAGAAGTAAATAGTTAATTTTAACTTAGGCACTTGTCGTATTAGAACTAATACTATAATAGATAGTCGCTACTATATCTACTTTAAAGAAGAATACTAATAGCAAAACTATATAGACTTTTTAAGTCTAACTAAGTATAGCTAGTACTACTAGATTATAGAAAATAGAGACACTAGAACGTACCTAGAGTATTAGTATAGCCCTTATAGCTATCTACTTAGGTCCTTTAATAAGTGTCTACCTTAAGGCCTATAACTATAGTAGATCTAGAATAAGCTTAAAGAATTCTTTAATATTATAGACTACGACCTCAACTAGAACTAAGCTATAATAATAAGGCTAGAAAAGTTTACCTAGCTGCCTAGGCCTATTATACAGAGAAACGCCTCTATAAATATTCTTAAGGTACTAGAGTAGAATATTATAACTACCTAAACTCTAGTAGCTACGAAGACTCCTAGCCTATTTACTAAATCCCTCTCTAACCTAGAGTAATTTTAGTCTTAGTTTCTTAAGCTAGATAATACAATTAAGGCCTTTACTCTTACTAATAAAGTTAATTAGCTTAATATTGTTCCTACTAGTATATATACTATAGTAGACAAGAGGGTTAGAAAATAAGGTAGGCTGTTAAAGATAAGGATCGCCGATAAGGCAGTAGAGAGGGTATAATAGAAGATTAGAGAGAGTAAGGCTAGGAGCTAAATAGTTAGTAGGTTAACTCTAGAACTAATACTAGATTAAGTTAAGAATTTTAAAAATCTACTAGATAGTTAGTATCTACTTAATAGTATAGACGATATACTTAAAGTACCCTAGGAAGTACGCCTTTATAATATACCTTTTAATATTATTTGTCCTCTACCTAGTATATAAAGCTCTAGGTTATTAAAAAAAGTTAAATTTAATAACCTCGCTAGATTAATAGAATCCGTAATACCTAAATTAGTTATAATAGCTATTATAAACTAGAAAGTTTA
This sequence comes from Lophiotrema nucula, assembly GCA_010015825.1. Taxonomy (NCBI): domain Eukaryota; kingdom Fungi; phylum Ascomycota; class Dothideomycetes; order Pleosporales; family Lophiotremataceae; genus Lophiotrema; species Lophiotrema nucula. The sequence continues at coordinate 6,815 of ML977391.1, forward strand.
CTCTATCTATATTATAAACCTTATATAGTTTCTAGCTATACGAGATTATATACTATAAGTAATATAAAAAGTAGAGAGTAATAAGAGTAATAAGTATCTATAACCTTTTTAACCTAAGGCGAACGTCTATAAGATCGTAGCAGATTTTTTAGCTAAGCTTAAGCTAGACCTATTAACTAATTAGAATTTAGTAGAGTAGACCTATCTAAATCCTAATTAGATACTGTTGACTAGCGCTAAGCTAAATTAGGATATATAATTTCCTCTTATTAGTACCCTACAACTAGAGGTCTTTCTTATATAGTTAAAATATCTAGTAATAGACTATAGGGATACTTTTACTAAGGATTAGGACAAAGCTCTAGTAGAGTTTATAGACATAATAATAAAGGTAGCTAATAGAGGTATAATATAGTTAGACCTTCTAATAGTATAGGCGAATATTACTTGCGATAGGTACTAGGTAAAGTACCTAATTAATACTAGAGCGATAATAAATATTATACAACTATTAACTACTAATATACTAAAGATACTATATATTCTCTAGGCCGATAATAGTAGTAGAACTAGCGGTATATCTTTAGTAAATAGATTATAGGATACGTTTATTAGAACTACGTAGAATATCTCTATTACTATTAGAAAACTAACTATATATATAAATTTTTATATTATCTATAACTTCTAGAGGAGTATTATCCTTAGAAGGCTCTAGTATATATTAGTCTAGCTGTCTATATAGTATAACGCGTATAGCTGCATCTAGTATTATATCTTTTTATTAGACAGCTAGTATAGCCTAGTTTTTATTATATTAGACCCTCTACTAATAAATAATAAGAGTTTTATAATAAGACTAGAGACTTTAAACGTCTAGTAGGTAGCCCTACTAGAGAGGACTACCTACTTAAGTATATAGTAAACCTAGTATAACTATAAAAACTATTATATAATATTATAACTATATAGTCCTTCTAGTACTAAGTAATACCTCTAAGTATCTATACCTTATACTAACTAGTCCTACTACTAAATAGACTCTAAAGCTTTAGTAAATTTGACTTTATATTTACTAATAAAGATTGCTAGTAAGTTAGTAAGTAGTATACCCTAAGATCTAAGGTTAGCGTAAATAAAGAACTAGAGGAAGTATTTAGCTTAGATACGCCTTAGGAACTAATTATAACTAAGCTTAGTTACTAGGTATATAAAGAGTAAGCTATAGAGATAGTAGCTAGAGAACTATAGGTTAATACTCTCTATAAGATAGTAGCTAAGAAAGTACGACCTATTAATATACTATAGACTAAAGAACTTATAGAGTTTAGTAACCTAAAATAGTAGGATATTACTATTTAGAACTAGATACTCTGTAATAGCCTTAGGCCTCCTAATATTAGACTATTTGACTACCTCTTTAAAAGAAGATATATAGCCTTCTCTTAAGGCACTAGGCTTACTTAGGAATAACTATCTTAATAGAACTTTAGACTATAACTTCTACTATAAGAAGTATATCTTATAATAGAGATACTATTTAACAGAGAGGCTGTGATTGCCTTTATATAGACAGAATCTAGACGTATATATCCTAATATTAGCCCTCTATATAAAATTAGAACTATAGAGTATAAAGTATAGTAAGTTAACTCCTTCTACCTACTAAAGAAGCTAGAAGATAAGTATATCTTAATAATTAATAAACGTATTAAGTAAGGAACGCTAGAACTATATAATAGCTAGTACTATAACCCTTAGTTCCTAGTCCTAAAGAAGAATAGAGATCTAAAGTTAATTAATAATATATAAAGAATTAATATAGTTACTATCTAGGATATAAACCTTCCGCTGTTAGTAGATAACTTCTCTAAGTAATATATAAGATATAAAATTATTATACTAATAGACTTCTTCTTTAGGTATAACTAAATTACGCTCTACCTATTAAGTCGAGATATTACTACGTTCTATATACTAGTTAGGCTAGTTTACTACTATACTATAGTCTAAGAAGCAACGAACTCTATTATAGCCTTTCTCTATATTATTATAAGGATCCTCTTATAACACTTTCTATATAACTATATACTCTTTATTAACAATATAGTAGCTAGTAGCTCTAAGTTAACCTATAATAATAAAGAGGCTCTCCTAGGCGTTAAGTAATATATCCTTAAGTATATCTAGTAGCTAGACTAAATCCTAGCTAATATTAAAAGAGTAAACGTAATAGTCTTAGTAAAGAAGTACTACTAAAGAGTAGAAAGTCTTATTATCGTTAGCTACAAAGTTAATACTAATAGTAGATATCTAAAATTAAGGAAAGTAGTAAAAATTATTAACTAGCTAGAATATAAGAACGTTAAGGAAGTAAAGATATTTGTTAGCATCTATATATACTACTATATCTAGGTTAAATACTTTACTATAATAGTATAGCTGCTCTTTATACTACTATAAAAGGATATAAAATAGAGGTAGAAGAAGTAGTAGAGTTAGGCTATAAAGACTCTAAAATATAAGATTACAACAGCGCTAGTACTAGCCTTACTTAATTATACTTCTAGACTCCTAATCTTCCTAAAAGTAGACGCCTCTACTAAGAGAGATAGGATAGTCCTAGAGTAAGTTAGATAAAATAGTTAAAGATACCTAATTTACTTCGAGAGTACTCTATAGTTAAAGGCTAAATTAAAATAGTATTCTACTAAGCTAAAATATAGAGCTGTCTTTTAGGCTCTAAAAAAGTTTCGCGCCTAGCTCTATAGAGTATACTTTATAATTAAGACAGACGCCTAGACTCTAATTACTTAGCTTAATTATTTATTAATAGACCTACTAGGCTTACTAATAAATAGGTAGCTTGTAATAATCTTAATATAGGATTTTAATATTAAATATATTTCTAGAAAGATCTATACTATTATAGATAGACTATCTTACTACCCGAAGCCTAATAGGTAAGAGATACCTAATAAGGTAAAAGAAGACTTAGAAGACTTTATTAACGTATTACTTAACTACGTAGAATTAAGTTATAATATAGTAGGTATAAAGTACTAACTTAGACTTCTACTATTATAAATCTTATATAAATCTTATAATAATAGTTTAGAAGCTATTGCTTAGTTCTTAAAGACATTAAGAATACCTCTAGGATTAGATTAATCTTAAGCCTTATCCTAGAAGAAAGCTGCCCTAATATTCTTTATAGTAAAAGGATTACTATTTAAGAAGAAGTTATAATACTAGACTATTTAGCGAGTAGTAAATAGCCGAGATCTATAACTAGTTATAATCTAGGAGGTCTACTATTAGCTAGGACATTAAGGCGTAAATAGTACCTTTAGTATACTTAAAATATAATACTTCTAGAAGAATATATAGAATATAGTTATAGAAGTCTTATAAGCCTATCTTAAATACTAGGGAAGGTTAACTCTATAAAAAAGAAATATACTTACTACATCCTATACTACCGCTATATAGAAATATATAGCTATTAATATTGTCTATATACTAAAGAGTAAAGACAAGCGCTTCTTTATTATTGCCTAAGAAACCCTAATAGGCTAGCTAGAAACTAGAGTACTTATAAGAAACGACTTGGCTACTATCGCAAAGTTTATATATAAGAATATTATCTATAGATAAAGAGTTTATAGCTAGATATAAGTTGACGGTAGACCTAAAAATAAGGATATATTAAAGGCTATCCTTAAGCTGTATAATATTATCTACCTATAGATTTTAGTATAGAACTTATAAGCCTAGGAATTTGTTAAATATAGATATATCTTAGTCTATAATACCCTTATAAAGTTGCTCGGTGAGTAGGTAGATAACCTTTATATAGTAATACTAGCAGAGAGATATACTATCTAGAAGAGGTATAGCTATTTAGTAATATAGCTAATAACTGGCTAGAACCTACGACTCCTAATAGAATCTACCTTATCTATATAGTAGATACTACTATAAAATAAAGTATAAACCTAAGATAAGCTGATTGTAATTTATATAATACAACTTAATATATACAACTAGGATTTATAGGATATAGTAGCCTATACCTAAAGACTCTAAGCCTAGAAAAAGGACTACTAGGATACTACTTAGGAGATTAAGTATTATATAATAAGTATAGAAGACCTAGTCCTAGTTTAGGACAGTTTCTATTAGGTTAATATATCTATAAAGATTAAACTTAATATATACTAAATAGGCCTATACTAAGTAAGTTAGTCGTTCTAAGACTAAGGCTACTATAAGTTAGAAGACCTTAATAGTACCCTACTAGTAAATATAGTTCTGTCTAAGAATATTAAGCTATTCTTTTAGTACTTACTAGAAAATATCGTAGAGGAAGATTATAGACGTATCTACCTATAGAACCTAGACTACTAGTACTAAAAGTATAAATAGAGAAGAACTCTAGCCTAGTTTAATAGCTAGTAGATAAGACTACTAACCTTACCCTGTTCCTAGTTATAGGAACTAGACCTACTTTAATAGTTATAGCTATTAAACTATTATTACCTAGCTAATTATAATCTAACTATTAAAGTAGACAGAGAGTTCGATAGACACTAGCTGTACTAGTTTATATAGGTCTATTTAGAATAATAAAATAAGATATAAAAGTAGAAGAGATAAATACATAGACCTCTACTCTAGAGCTATTATATCCTTTCTATAGAACCTAGTTAATTATACTTATAGTTTACTAGACGTAGGTTATATACGTTTGTATACAAAAGGAGGCTACCTAAAGACTCTAATATCTAATATATAAGATAGTATTAGAGAAAGTAGAGGAGGGGGACCTATATCGCGATGTTTTAGCGAACTATTATAAGTTTTACCTAAGTAAAATAGGTAAAATAGGTAAGCTATTATAAAGTAGAAGTTATAATCTAGGTAACTATAGCTAGGTTAATCTTAGTAACTACTTTTAGCTAATTAATATTTAGTAGGGGGACCCCCCTGCTAAATCCTAATTAGCTAGTTTAATAATAGTAGCGTCTAAAATAGATACTATAGACGGCTATATAGAGTAAAAGATAAATTAGGTAAATTAGGCGTATTTATAGGGACTGGCTAGATCGCTCTAGCGTTTAGAAAAGAGTAAGATTTACTATATAACTAGTTAAAGTAGAGGAGGTAGATAGTAGTATAGTAAGATTATAAACGAAGGAGACAGTAATAGCTAATAGCTTATATAATAGGTTAATAGATAATATAGAGGTATAAATAAAGTAAGGTATTATTGCTGTAGAACTTAGAGTAATATACTAGTAGTTAGAAATCTTAGTAGTAGTAGAAAAGTATATAAACGTAAGGAGACTTGCTATCTTTATAGTCTCCTCTCTATCCTACTTTTAGACTTTCTAAGTTATAAGCTACTAGTAGATATAGCTAGCTTTAGTAACTATAAGATACTAGCTAGTAACTCTCTATACCTTCTTGCCTCTCTAGAATTAAGGCTAAACTATAATATAAAAACTATTATCTATAAATCTAAGTATAAGCCTTATTAGCTTTGTTAAACTTAACTAAGACTTGTACTTACGTCTAGTATTATTATTAATTACTCTATAAGACCTTAGTTAGTATACCTTAGTATAAGAGCTAGTCTAGGTAACTAGAGGAGATATAGATAATAGTAGGACGTTGTAATATAAGTAGGCAGTCTTCGCCAACGCCTAGGTAGCCTAGTAAAACTTTAGGTATACTAATAAGAGGGCTCTTATCTCTCTTATACTCTTAAGCTTCTTCTATTTAATAGTCTAGTATCTCTTTAGTTATATTAATACCTCTACTATAGATTAGCTAGGTAGCTTAACCCTCTTAGCCTCCTTATCTTTAAAATACTTAGTAGTAAAAGTAGTAGGTATAAAGATAGTAACTTATTAGTTAGAATATTCTACTTTAGAGTATCTAAGTTCTATAGCTAAATAATAATCTAAGGTTATACGCAAGGATTATTATCCCTAAGATAGGAATAACTATTATAGAAATTATCAATATATAGATTTAGGGAATTTTAGCTATTACTTAAGCTAACGTTTATAATACTATCCTTAAGAGCCTATCTATCTATACCTATAAAGTAGTATTATTTATAATAGTAGTTACTAACTATATTTATTAGAATAGTAGAGCTATAAACGTTCGTAGCGGCTACAAGGCGCTTATTAGCTAGTATCCTCTTATTTATACTATATAAGACTAGCGTAGTAATAGGGCTAAAGACTTATTATAGTACTATTAAGTTATATACTAGTAATAGGGAATAAAGGTAGTAGAGCTCTTATATAGAATTAATTTAATCTAGACATTGTATAAAGTAATAAGTATTATATAGTATATTACTAAGTAAGTAACTCTACTATTTACTACTAATAGGGTTAATGTTATAATATATAACTGTCTAGAGCATACGACTAAGGGCTAGTTAAAAGAAACCTATATTACTAGTAGAAACTTCTATAAGATATACTAGTATATCTACTATATATAAGGAGAATAGGATACGTACTATTAGAAGAATAAGAAGGTAAAGTCTAATATATAGCTCCTAAAGAAGGGTAATACTATATACCTAGTTAATAAGTAACTAGAGTAATAGAGTATAAAGTAAATTAAAGATAACTAGTTAGTACTATAGATAGCTAGCAACTAAACTAGCGTAGTCTTTATACAACTAGAGGATATATATTTTTTATATAAATAGTAGAAGATTAAGGTAGAACCTAACCCTCTTGCTAAGTATACCTACTCGTATATAGAGCCTATAAAATAGAAGTATTATAATATAGTAAGGTTGCCTACTTATACGTGTTATACTAGTCTATAAGGTTTACCTAATATCTATATAACTAGTATTATACTAATAACTAGTTAAAGCTGCGCGAATATACTTACGCTTACTTCTAATATTAGTAACGCCCTAGTAAGCTAGTATTTTACTTATAACTAAGATAATAAAGCTACTAGTAGTATAAGTTAACTATTAGTATAGCCTACGACTAGCCTAGTACGAGAAGCCTATTATAAAGTTATTAGTATAACTCTACTAGATACTAAGGCTATACCTTAAGTAGACTACCGGCTAACTAGATCTTAGGTAAAGTAGCTAATAAACTAGGTCTAATATAAGGACCTAGTTTAGGCTAAGTATATCTAGAATCGCGCGTTCTATAAAGAGGTACTTAATAGTATAGCCCTAGAAGATCTTAACAAGATACTTATAAATATTATTAATAAAAAATACTAGTACTATTTAAGTATACTCTAGGTATAGTAAGATAAGGTCTTAGACTAAGTCTAGTAAAAAGTATCTAGTATAAAGACCTTAGACTTCTTTAACTAGTACTCTAAATACGCTAGTACCTAGGTAACTAAATTACGCGTATACTTTAACTATACCTATTTTATTACTAGTAAGATAGATCTTACTACTTAGAGGGTAAACTATACAAACCTTACTTGCCTTCTTTTTCTATTTATAAATAACTATTATTGTATTACTATATAGAAGGTATATAATAAGTAGTATATTTTCTTCTATATATCAGAGCGCGGACTGTAAAATATAGATAATCTACTTAGCTATTACTTCTTTCTTAAGCTAGTAGCGCTATAGATTAATTATAATAAGGTAATTAAGATACTAGACCTAAAGCCTATAGTCGATAAGTTTATATAAACTAGGACAGTAAATATAAACGTTTTTGGTTAGGTATTTTAGAACGATAACCTGTCTAGAATCCTAACTAAGAAATATCTAATATATAAATACTATACACGTAGGATTAATAACCGAAGTAACTAAGGCTAGGTTTAGACTATATATTATTCCCTCTTCTAGTAGCTTATTTATAGAGATATATTCTATTATATACTATATATAGTCCTTTAGTAGACTATATATCTTATCTTGTACCTATACTATATAAAGAAGACTAAGGCTAGTAACCTAATCTACTTCTAATATATTAATATTAATCTCGAAGCTGCTATAAAGGATTAGGCTAACGTAGATATAATCTAGAGTAGTATCTTATAGAATAATAAGAATAACTAGAACTATACTAAGGTACTATCTAGGTTCTACTGTCGCCTAGTAGAATACTAGACCTAATAAGCATTAAAGAGTATCTTTAAGCTAAAAAAGATTAAGGCCTAGTATAATAAAGACGACTAGCCTAGTAAGATTTTTAGTTAATAGCCTAAAGTAAAGTAGAAGAAGGTTCTATATAAGAAGGGCGAAGTATAGATTAGCGATCCTTAGCTCCTATATAGATTGATAAGTCCTATAATACAAAAGCGCTGTACTATACTACTATAGTTTATTAAGATAAATAATAATATAGAGACTATAGAAAATAATAAGATAGGTATCTATAAGCAGCTAGCGACTGCGTATTAGCAGCTTTTAGCTAGACTACTATCTCCTTCTAGCTACCCTAATATATATAGTAGCGTTAAGAATATATTTTCTAGTATAATTTTACTATACTTTTAGTCTAGGATTTCGTAAGCGATATACTGCCAGATACCTTAGAATAATCCCTTAGTCTATATAGAGATACTATACCTCTTTAGTAAAAATATAATAAAGAATTAATACTAGAGTTTTATTAATAAGTAGCGAGACGTATTCGCAACGTCTATTAAGGCTAACTAGCCCTTAGTATAACAGTTTAAGGTCTTCGCTTATAGCGATAACTCTTATTAGTTATTAAATATAAATAAGACTAATACTAAATATCTAATATAGAACGTAGCCTATAAAGACCTCTTCTGCGTAGAGGATATAAACCTAGATAAGTTATAGTAGATAGAGTAGTAGAATATATAATAGTATATAAGGAGTCTATTAAGCTAGGCTTAACTTAAGGGGAGTTATAGATACTAGTTACTAGTAAAAGTAATTTAGGTATACTAGTTTCTAATAGTTTTAGTACTTAATAGGACTAAGTAGTAGGTAGAGGAGGTTTTATGCTGTAGGCGATGTAATCGCCAATTAGGTAGTAAGTACTATATAGAGAGACAGCTTGCCTATAAGGGTAGGCTATTAATCTATCTATTAACTACTAGATATTACACTCGTAGAATAGGCAATATATAATTCTTTCCTCCTTAGCTATTAATCTTTACTCTTATTATAATAGTATTTAAGTATCCTACTAGCTACAAGTCAACTGAATTCTATATACTCTACTACTAATATAATATTAATTTACTTTACTATTAGTTTTTTATTTTAAACTTTTTTAGTATAAGCTAAAGTAAATTTTTAGTTTATATTATTTTTATTATTTCTATTTTTTTTTAATTTCTTTTTACTAGTATACTTACTATTTTTACTTTTCTTATCTTTACTCTAATATTACTATTAGAAAGTAAAATAGCTTTAGTAAAAGTTTTTATTTACTTATATAACTTAGTTTATAAAGTCTTAAATTAACTAGTATTTAAAAATATCTATAAAGACTATATAAGTATTTTTTATAATTTTTTTTAAAACTAAAAAAATAGGTATTACTAAATTATATTAATTAAAATAAGTAGTCTTTACTATTACGTAGATAAAAAGGCGTTTAATTATTAATAAATTTTAATATATATATAACTATATAATTAAGAGCTTACTAAGTAAGCTTAATACTTTATATATATTATTAAGTCTTTTTAAATTTAGTAAAGTTAATTATTATTTACTTTAATACTTAAACTTTAGGTTAAGGAAGAAGATATTTAAATATTAGCTAATAAGCTATATTTTTACTTTTTTTTTTTTATTTACTTTTTCTCTCTTTCTCTCTCTCTCTCTCTCTTCCTTATATATATACTTTACCTTATAAACTCTAGTTATTATACCTTATTATTATTATATAGTAATAAGTATATATTACTATTATTCCTATTATCTTATTATCTTATATAAATAGATTATACTTACTATTATAATAAAGCTATTTAACACTCTTAACAGCTAGTAGATCTATCTTAATATAATTAATAATAAAGTTAAGTTTTTAGAGCTACTTATTTATAATATTAGTAGTAATATAGTAGTAGTATTTAAAAAAAGTAGTTAAAATTTAATTCTAAAGCTTAAGTCTATAGCTAAAAATAAAATAAAATAAAGATAAGCTAAAAATATTAAAATTTAGTATAATATTTATTAAATTTTTATTATTACTAAAGCTAGTAGTTAGTAATAAGTATACTTAAAATTTAAAAATATTATTATAATCTTACTTATTAGCTAGTATTTTATAGATAATAAATAATTTAAATTTAATTTATAGTTATAAGACCTATCTATAATAACTAAATAGATTAAGGCTTAATCTATTTAAAAATAGCCTAAGCGTTATAAAGTATAGGGGCTTAATCTATTTAAAAACTTTAGTTAAATAGATTAAGCCTATAATAAGCTTAAATTTTAATATAATTTATATATATTATATAATTAGCTATTGTGTATTTTTTACTTTAGTTAGATTAAAAAAATCTAATAGTTTTATAAAAATATATAATAGCGCGTATTAAAGTTAAAGTTAATATAAAATTTACTACTAAGTAGTAGATAAAGCTAATATAACTAATTATAAGCTAAAGTATAATAAAAAAACTACTAAGTATACTAAAACCTCTAACTAAAGATAACTTAAAACTTAAAATTTATAAATTTATAAATACCTACTTATAGTAGGTATATAAAGTAATTAAAGTAAAAAAAGTAAAAAAAATTAAAGTAGTAAAAGCTAGATTTAAATCCCCTACCTATAAAGTAAAAAAAATTAAAATAGCTTTATATATAGTTAAAAAATCTAAAATTATATAAATAAAAATAACTACTTAACTAAAGATTAAGTCTTAGTAAATATATTAATATCTACTTACTTAGAATAACCTTCTTTTTAATAAATCTATAATAGCTACTTAGCCTTTATTATTACTATTACTTAAGATAACCTTCTCTCTAATAAATCTATAATAGCTACTTAGCCTTTATTATTACTATTACTTAGGATAACTTTCTCTCTAATAAATCTATAATAGCTACTTAGCCTTTATTATTACTATTACTTAGGATAACTTTTTCTTTAATAAATCTATAATAGCTACTTAGCCTTTATTATTATTATTACTTAAAATAACCTTCTTTCTAATAAATTTATAATAGCTACTTAGCTTTTATTATTACTATTACTTAAGATAACCTTCCTTCTAATAAATCTATAATAGCTACTTAGCTTTTATTATTACTATTACTTAAGATAATTTTCTTTTTAATAAATCTATAATAGTTACTTAGCCTTTATTATTACTATTATTTAGGATAACCTTTCTTTTAATAAATTTATAATATCTACTTAGCCTTAGAACTCTAGTTAAGAACTTAAATAAATTAGTAAATTTAAAAGTAATATTACTAAAGAATAACTAGCTAAATAAGTTTTAATAACTTATTTAAACTTATTTAGAGAGCTAGTTATCCTCTAGTAATATTATAAAAAAACTAATATATAAGCTTTTATTTATTTATATTTAATAATATTACTAAGGTTTAACTTAGTTTAAATAAGCTACTATTTCTAAATTAGGTAAAAAGATCTAATAAGCTTTTTACCTAATTTAAAAATAGTAATTAAATAATAAAAAGAATAAAAGAAAAAATCTAATAAAATAAAAAAAATAATATTTTTAATTTTTTAGGCTAAAATAGCTTATTAAAGCTTTTATTTTAGCTTAAAGAATTAAAAAATAGTTTAGAGCTTTAAAGCTTTAAAACTATACTATTTAGTAAAAGTTTTATTTTTTAGTTAAAAAAATACTTTTACTAAAAGAAGCTACTCTAATAAGGAGTACTTTTTTTTAGTTATAGTATTATATAAATTAAAGCTTAGTCTATTTTATCTTATATAGTATACTTTTATAGTATATATAAAGTAATTAACTTTTTTTTTATCTATAGTATACTTATTTATATTAGGTTTATAGGTCTTTACTTAAAGACTTATATAAGAGATATTAACTTAAAAATTCTAGCCTTAAAGTCTATTTTTTTTAATTAATTAATTATATTCTTTTTTTTTATTATACTAGATTTTAGATATACGTTAGCTTTAATATAGAAACTAGTATATATATTAAGAGTTAAAGAGCGTTTTAAGACTAGTCTTCTATATAAAAGTTAATAGCTATATATAGATTAGAGCTTAACTAGAGTTATTTAGAAACTACTAAGCTTATTTATAATAACTAAATAGGTTAAGGCTTAATTTATTTAAAAATAGCCTAAGTGTTATAATATATCTACTAAATATCTATAGCTTCTTTAATTATAGTATTATATAAATTAAAGTTTAACTAGAGTTATTTAGAAACTACTAAGCCTTATCTTAAGTAAAGATATTAAAAAAAATTAAGTAATATATAAAGTTATTATTTTTATCTATTAATCTAATAAAGCTTATAAGGTTAATTTATATTATAGTAGATTTCTATATTTAAGTAGAATTAGGTAAAAGAATAAATAAAGTACTAATATTATAAAGAAGTAAAAAAGATTAAAGTAGTAAGAACTAGATTTTGTTATAGGCTAAGCCTCTAAGGCCTTAGCTAGTTAGCCTTAGTATCCTTTAGCTAAGCCTTTAAGCCTCTAAGGCCTTAGCTAGATAGCCTTAGTATTCTTTTTATTCTTTCTTAGTCTTACTACTAGATAGTACTACTTAGATACTTTCTTAGTACTTATAGTAGTTAAGAGCGCTATACTATAGTTATAATACTTTATAATATAAAGGCTTACCTAAACCTTAATATAGAGGCTATCTTTAAGAGCCTACCTAAAAGCCCTTATAGCTCTCTATTAAATTTACTTATTATTACTTTATACTTAAGCTATTAAGATAGCCTCTTATATTTAAATTTAATTGTCTTATAATATATAAGTATTATACTTCTAATTTCTTATAGCTCTTTAGAGCTTAATCTAAACTTAGTCTATTACCTAGTAAATACTATTTATAGAAGCCTTAATTAATATATTATATTAAGCCTTATAGATAGAGAGCCTATTAAGTAAAGCTTTAGTTAATATAGTATACTAAGTTTTATAGATACTAAATTTCTAAGATTAAAAGTCTTAAGATACGTAATTCTTTAAGCCTTAAGTAGCTTCTTAAGTTATCTTCTAAAGCCTATTTAATAGTAAACTAATAGCTAGCTATTAGTAAGATAGACTATTAATTAATATCTAAAAAGGCTTATATCTTAGGTTATTAAAAAGAATAAAGACGTAGTTATAACTATAGTAGTTCTATATAAATATAGTTTAAATAGTAGTACCTAGTAAGATCTTACTACTATACTTATATAAATAATAATAGTAGTATTTTTAAGATTCTATTATTATACTAAATTTAGAGAAATAGCTTAATTAGAGGATTAGTATCTAAGTACTTAGTATAGAAAGATATAATTTAGTTTTCTAGTATAAGGGGCTAATAATACGCCTACTTATTAATATTATTAAACTTTTTAGATTCTATATTTAAGATATTTTAATTAGTAGATTTTAGAATAAAGCTCTTACTAGTACCTAGCTTTAGGTAAAGAAGTAAAGCTATAGTAAAAAAGAGGTCTTAGAGGCTATAGCTAACGTTAAGGAAATAATTTAGTATTTATCTATAGTAAGGATAGTATTAATATTAATACTAAGATCTTTAATATAAAACTCTTTAAAAGAAGAGGTTATTAAGGATCTACTAAAGATCTAGACCTAAAGACTATTAGCTCTTTACGTCTAAGCTAAAACTTAATTATTACTATAGTTAATAACGTTACTAATAGCCCTTAATATAAAGAGATTAACTAAAAAATATTATAAGTACTTTTCTAACTTTTAGAAATTTAATAGTATAAGGTTAAAGTACCTAAGTTAACGCCTAGCTATTATAAGTAAATTTACTACTAACTAAAATAACTATTTAATATAAAAGTTAAATTACTAATACGTCTATAGCTGCCTTAAGGGTAAAGTTTATACTATTATAACCTTTTTTATAAAGTCTAGCTAAAAGACTAGCTATAATATTAATTAGTTATAGACCTTTTTAGACTTTTATTTTAAAAACTATTATATAGAAGTATAAGCTTATAATAAAATTATATATATAAAATAGAGTAAGTATAAAGTTAAAAAGTACTTTTATAACTTTAAAGAGTAGTAGTTATATATAGGCCTAGATAATAATAATATAATAAAGATAATACTATTTTAAAATAGCCTAAAAGATAAGATCTAATCTTAATTAATAAAAGTTTATATTAATTTATATACTACGCTCTAAGAGAGAGCTATTAAGATATTAGATAATATATTCTAATATAGAATTTATAATAAGCTAGTAGAAAAAACTAGCTTCTATTTAAGTAATACTAAATCTTTATACTATATAAGGAAGTAAAACTATTTACTATTAAATAATAAAATAGATAGTATTAAATATATTAGTAAAAATAGCCTCTTTAATAAAGAGAGAGATTACTATAAAACTAAAAACCTTTATTTTAACTATAGTAGAGATAACTACTATTTTTAAAATTATTATAGAAAAGTAAGCTTAACTAAAAATAGCTTAGAAAAGCTTAAAAATTAAAAAGTAATTTTAGCTAAAGTAGCTAAAATAAGAGATAAGAGTAAGTACTACTTTAATAAAACTTTAAGTAGTAAAAAAGCTACTATTAAAAAAAAATTTTTTAAAGATAATACTTTAAATAAAAGTTCTAGTAAAGAGCTTTTAAAAAAAAAGTAGTTTTTACTAAAAGTTATAGGTAGGAGCTAAAGATAAGTAAGCGTAAAATATAAAAAGATTAAAACTAGTTTAAAAAGACTAATATATAGAGTAAAATATTAGTTATAGATACTTTAGTTAATTTAGATTATTATACTTTAATAATAATTAACTCTAGTAGCCTTATTTTTACTATAATTAGCTTAATTTTTATTTAGAAAGCTTATCTATAGTATATAAAGATAATACTCTAAAAGATTATTAGGATTAAAGAAAGTAGCTAGATTAACTAGGTAGCTTACTTTAAGTTTAATATTAATAAATACTAGGACTATAAATAAGACTATATAGCTAATTAGTACTTTAGGTTTAATATTATACTTAAGAAACTATAGATAGATAAGTATAAAGTTACGCTTACGCCTTATAAGCTATCTATCTATATATACTTAACTAGATAAAAAATTTACCTCTAAGTTTATAATAAAAGGCCTAAATAGAATAGTTTAAAGCCTTAAGAAATTAGAGCTATAGCGTATATATTATAGATATAACGTTTAAAGAAGAAAGGATCTATAATCTAGGTCTTTATAGTATCTATAGTAGATATTAATAAGATACTAGTATCTAAAACTAAAGTTAACTATAAAGCTTTACTACCTAAAGTTTATAAGGATTAAGTATAAATATTTAACCCTAAAACTACATCTAAGTAAGCTCTATATTAACTAAATATTAACTATATAATTAAGATAGATAAGAATAAGAAAGATAAAGAAAAACTAGCTTTATAAAGACCTCTATATAATATAAGCTAGAAAGAACTTCTTATCTTTTATAAGTATCTTATATTACTACTAAATAAAGAGTAGATTTATATTAGTAGTTTATCTACTACCTTACTAGTATTATTTATAAAGAAACTAGATAAAGGCTTATATTTCTATATAAATTACTAAGCCCTTAATACTATTACTTAAAAGGACTATTACTCTCTACTTCTAATTTAAAAAATACTAAATAATATTACTAAAGCTAAATATTTTATAAAAATTAATATATTTATTATCTTTTATAAGATTTATATCCGCGAGGGAGATAAGTAGAAGACTATATTTTATACTTAATTTAGCCTATATAAATAGATAGTTACCCCCTTTAGACTAGTAAATATATTAAGTACTTTTTAGTATTATATTAATTAAATACTATAAGAATATATTAATAACTTTTACTTAGTATATTTAGATAATATACTAGTCTATACTAATAGATCTTTTAGGTAGTATTATAAAAATATAAATAGAGTACTTAACGCTATAGAAGTAGCTAGCCTCTTTTTAGATATTAGTAAGTATAAATTTAATATTACTTTTATAAAGTACCTAGGCTTTATTATTAAAGTAAAAAAAGGCCTTTATATAGACTTTAAGAAGGTTAGGGCTATTAAGAAATAAAAAATACCTTATATATAAAAAGGTATATATAGTTTTCTTAGATTTATAAACTTCTATTAGCGCTTTATTAAGAATTATTTAGGCCTAATTACACCTTTTATATTCTTAATAAAATTAAATACTCTTTTTTACTAAAGGAAAAATTAATAAGATACTTTTAATAAGCTAAAGGCTATTTTTATTACTAAACTAGTACTAGCTTAGTTTAACTAAGATTATAAAACTATTTTAGAAATAAACTTTTTAGGTTAGTTAACCTTTAAAGTATTCTTATAGTATAATAATAATAAGTTACTTTACTTAGTTACCTACTTCTTAAAGAAGATAAACGTTTATAAGGTTAACTATAAAATATATAATAAAGAATTACTTATTATAATTAACTATTTTAAAAAATAGGACGTAGAGCTTTACTTAGTTAAAAAGTTTATAGTTATTATAAACTATAAGAACCTTAAGTACTTTATAAAACTATATTAGTTAAATAATTACTAGATAAAATAGTTTCTTATTTTAGAGAGATACTAAATAGTTATTATCTATTACTCTAAAAACCTAAATAAGAAAGCTAATACTCTCTTTTATTATAAATAGGATATACCTAAAAGTATAATAGATAAATAACTATAATACTAATATATATAGTTATTAAAATCTATTACTATTAATAATTAGGATAACTCTAAGGATAAGGACCTAATACCTATTATAGCTACTTAAATTAAGGCCTTTAAGACTCTTATTAATACTAAGAAGAATTTTAATACTTTTATTAATACTAAATAGAATCTAGAGAAGCTATTATTTAAGGAATAGTAAGTAACTACTTAAATAAAAGATAAAGTATACCTATAGGCCTAGTAGGCTATACTAAATAGTAAATAGAGGTTCCTATTAGAAATAGGCTAAAAAGCTTCTATTTTAGAGTATTTAATAGATACTAATATAGATCTTTAATATTAAGATTATTAATAGGTCCTAGACAATAAATCTCTATAAATAGGAATTATCTATACTATATATACCTCGTCTACTCTAGATTATCTAAAAAGAGACTCTACCTATAGAGTAGTTATATAAGATTTCTTCTAGCTAAATATATTAAATAATATCTATTAATATATTAGAAACTATAATACTTATAAATAAATAAAACCTTAGTAAGATAGTCTCTATAGACTACTAAAACTATTACTATTACTAAAATAGATCTAGAAAGAGATTTTAATAAATTTTATTATTAAGCTACTTAAAAGTAAGGGCTGTATAAACCTAATAGTTATTATAGATTATTTAAGTAAAAATATAGTTTTTATTCTACTACTAAATATTAAAGTTACTATAGTAGTTAATACTTTTATTTAGTTTATAGTTACTTACTACTAGTTACTAGATACTATTATTTTAAATAAAGGAACTTAATTTATTAGTAAATTTTAGATAATACTTTATAAGCTCTATAGTATTAATTATAGATTATTAATAGTCTATTATCTATAGACTAATAGATTAATAGAGAGGATAAATTTTACTATTAAAGCCTACCTACGTGCGTATATTACGTAGGATTAGAAAGACTAAATAAAATATATTAGAATAGTTATAATAGCTATTAAAGTATAAGAAGTAGTAGTAATAAAGATAAGCTTTTTTTTCCTTTAATATAGATATTATATAGACCCTTTATAGTTATAACTAGCTATTAAGATAACTAAAACTTTATACTTAAATAAGAAAAAAGCTCTAGTAATTATAGATAAGCTTAATAAAGTATTTAATCTTATTTACGCGTTAATAGTAAATAATTAATAAAAATAGAAAAAATAAGCTAATAAGAGATATAAAGAGGCTATATAACTATAGGTAGGTAATAAGGTATAGTTTATACTTAAAATATATATAAAGACTACGTGTATAAGTAAAAAGCTAGACTAAAAGAACTTAAAGTATATAGTTATTAAGCTTATTAAAACTTACGCTATTAAATTAGATATACTAAGTAAGACTAAGAAGGTCTTTAATATAGATAAGCTACGCCTTACTACTAGTAACCTACTACTAAGCTAACTATTAATAGACTACTAACTAAAGCCTATTATTATTAATAGAGAGTCTAAGTACTTTATTAAAAGGATTATAGATAAATAGAAACGTTACTATAAATATAGATTCTAGTATTAGCTCCTAGTTAAATAGAAAGACTATAAAAGACCTACTTAAAAATCTACTTTAGAGTTTATAGATATAGAAGCTTTAGTAGTATAATATAGAACTATACTAACTACTTAAGAGTATTCTTATTTTTTTACCTTTTTACTATTATACCTATTCTTAGAGCTATAGATACTAAAGCTCTAACTAAATAAAAATATAATAGAATTATTAATCTATTTATCTAGGTATTATAAAGCTATTACGTAGAATAATTGTTTAAAGGTAGATAATTTATATATATTTAGTTAAATAATAGTCTTATAGTATAATATTATTATATAACTATACGTATAGAGGTTATTTACCTTTTACTTTAAAGTTTAAACTTAGCTATTTTCTATTACTATTATTTTTCTTTTTACTTCTAAGGTATACTATATAAGGATACCTAAGTAAAAAACTAGTTAAAGGTAAGTTAACTTCTAAGTAATCTATTTTACTTATATACTAAAGTATTAATAGAATAGATTAACTTAGTTATCTTCTTACTTTTTTTAACCTACGTTTAAGCTTAGCTATATACTATTACTATTACTATTATACACTTTCTTTTTACCTTTTTTTAAATACCTAACTCTAATAGAAGAGTATTATTATAGGCTAAGCCTCTAAGGCCTTAGCTAGTTAGCCTTAGTATCTTTTAGCTAAGCCTCTAAGCCTCTAAGGCCTTAGCTAAATAGCTTTAGTATTCTTTTTATTCTTTTTTAGCCTTACTACTAGATAGTACTACTTAAATACTCCTTTAGTACTTATAGTAGTTAAAAGTACTATATTATAGTTATAATACCTTATAATATAAAGGTTTACCTAAACCTTAGTATAGGGGCTATCCTTAAGAGCCTGCCTAAGAGCCTTTATAGCTCTCTATTAAATTTACTTATTATTACCCTATACTTAAGCTATTAAGGTAGCCCCTTATAGATTTAAATTCCCTACCTATAAGGTAAAAGATTAAATAGCTTTATATATAGTTAAAAATTTTAAAATATTATATATAAAAATTACTACTTAACTAAAGATTAAGTTTTAGTAGATATATTAAAATTAACTACTTAAGTATTTAAATATTATCCTAAATATAAGTAGATTATATTTAAATATTTAGTCTACTTATATTTAGAACTATATTTAAATACTTAAGTAGTTAATAGTAATATATTTACTAAGGCTTAATCTTTAGTTAAGTAGTAATTTTTATATATCTATTTATTATAGTAAAGTTTATTTTAAAAAAAAAAAAAAAAATACTAAAGTAAATAAAAAATTTTATTTTTATAATTAGCTATAAAAGCTATATAAGGTAAGTAAAATAAAAGAATTTCTTATAAAAAATCTAATAAAAATAAGAAAGTTAATAAAGTAGTTATAATAAATAAAGTAAAAAGAGTAAAAAAGATTAAAGTAAAAAAAAGTAAATTTAAACCTTTTACTTATAAGTTAAAAAGAGTTAAATAACTCTATATATAGTTAAAAAATTTAAAATATTATATATAAAAAATACTACTTAACTAAATATTATATTTAGTAATATAAGCTAAAAGATTATTTACTTAATTAATAATACTTTAAATACTATAGTTTTATAAACTATAAAGTTTAAAGCTAATAGTAAACCTAAAAATAAGTTATTTAGTAAAAATAATTTTAATAAGCTATTTAGTAAGCTTTAGATTTTAATAGTAGTTATATAAACTACTTTTAGCTAAAAAATTAAACTAGTACTAAATACTATAATTAAAGCTAAAATTTATAATAATAATAATAAAGTTAATTTATAGCTTTAAGTAAAACTAACTACTTTTTAAAAATAAAAGTTTAAATTTAATTTAAAGCTTTTATTTACTTACTTTAAGTATACTATTTAAACTTTAATAAAAAAAGAAAACTTAAGCTAACTAAAAAATTTAGAATTTATAAAATATTATTAAAATTATATAAAGACTACTAAGCTAAGAAAAGAGCTATAATAAAATATTAAATATAGTTAAATAATAAAAAATATTTAAAAATATAAATTAAAAAGAATTTATAAAAAAAAAAAATAGAAGAGAGAAAAGAAAAAGAAAAAAATAAAAATAAAAATAAAAAAAAAGTAAAAAAAAAAAAGTAAACTAAAGAATAAAATTCTTTTTTTATTATTATTTTTAAAGTTTTTTTTCTCTATTTATTTATCTATTTTTATTAAGTAAAGAATTTTAAAAGTAGTAATAACTATAGCTTAAAATATATTTTTTTAAATTAAATATTTATACTTACTTTAGTATATTAACTAACTTATCTCTTTACTTAATTATAGCCTTTTAATAATATTCTTAATATTTTAACTAATTTATCTTTTTACTTAATTATAGTTTCTTAATTATATTTTTAATATTTCTATTAAAGATTTTTTCTACTTAATTATAGCCTTTTAATAATATTTTTAATATTTTAACTAATTTATCTCTTTACTTAATTATAGCCTTTTAATAATATTCTTAATATAGTATTTTTTATTTTTAATTACTTACTTTAATATTTTAATTAATTTATTTTTTTACTTAAAGTTTCTTTACTTAGCTTTTTTCTTTAATAAGAAGTAGTAGTCTTTATAATATTTACTTAATTTTTATTTTTACTATTACTTATAGATTTAAGTTTTAGCTATTAGTAAAAGCTAGTCTATATAATAATTATAGCTTAGTTTTACTTAGCCTTTATCTTTACTATTACTTATAAGTTTAAACTTTAGCTATTAATAAAAGCTAGTTTATATAATAGTTATAGCTTAGCTACTATTACTTATAGGTTTAAGCTTTAGCTATTAGTAAAAGCTAGTTTATATAATAGTTATAGCTTAGCTATTATTACTTATAGATTTAAACTTTAGCTATTAATAAAAGCTAGTCTATATAGCTTTACTTAGCCTTTATTCTTACTATTACTTATAAGTTTAAACTTTAGCTATTAGTAGAAGCTAGTCTATATAGTAGTTATAGCTTAGCTACTATTACTTATAAGTTTAAGCTTTAGTTATTAGTAAAAGCTAGTCTATATAGCTTTACTTAGCTTTTATTCTTACTATTACTTATAGATTTAAACTTTAGCTATTAATAAAAGCTTAGCCTTTATTTTTACTATTACTTATAGATTTAAGTTTAAGTTATTAGTAAAAGCTAGTTTATATAGCCCTACTTAGCCTTTATTTTTACTATTATTTATAGATTTAAACTTAAGCTATTAGTAAAAGCTAGTCTACGTAGCCTTACTTAGCCTTTATCCTTACTATTACTTATAGATTTAAGCTTTAGCTATTAGTAGAAGCTAGTCTATATAGTAGTTATAGCTTAGCTGCTATTACTTATAGGTTTAAGCTTTAGCTATTAGTAAAAGCTAGTCTATATAGCTCTACTTAGTCTTTATTTTTACTATTACTTATAGATTTAAGTTTAAGCTATTAGTAAAAGCTAGTCTACGTAGCTCTACTTAGCCTTTATCCTTATTATTACTTATAGATTTAAGCTTTAGCTATTAGTAGAAGCTAGTCTATATAGCCTTACTTAGCCTTCGTCCTTACTATTACTTATAGGTTTAAACTTTAGCTATTAGTAGAAGCTTAGCCTTTATCTTTACTATTACTTATAGGTTTAAGTTTAAGCTATTAGTAAAAGCTAGTCTATATAGTAGTTATAGCTTAGCTACTATTACTTATAG
>ML977391.1:31364-47488 GCA_010015825.1 Lophiotrema nucula
TACCTATAGCTCTTTATAATATAGATATCTTTAATAATACTTATACTAAATACTATCTTTATTTATAAGGTAGTATAAATGCTATACCTACAGCTCCTTATAGTATAGATATCTTTAATAATACTTATACTAAATACTATTAAAGTAACTTCTACTACTAAGGGCTAATTTATTATAACCTAAAACTTTCTTAGTAGACTTTCTAAGGTACTCTCTTAACTTAGCGCTTAGAGTTAATCTAAATATTTAATAAGTTTATTATTAATAAGCTACTTATTAGTAAGCCTTAAGTCTATAGTAAGCCCTATAAGCCCCTTAAAGATAAAATAAATATCTATAAGGCCGCCTATAGCTTATTAAAAACTAAAAATATAATTAAGTATATAATTATAAATTTATCTACCTTTAGAGCTATTACTTTATACTTAGTAAGACTTTATAGACTTTATACTAAGATTATCTATACTTTATTAGTATAGCTATTAGCTATATAATAGAGGTAAAGTAAAACTATTTTACTACTTTAATATAAGAGATTTAACTTCTAGATACTTAATAGTAATTTATATAATATTATATAGGCTAAAAGGGGGAGAGTAAAACGCTTTATACAACTAATAGGCCTAGGTTTATTAAATAAGTATACTAAGGATTCTATATCTCTAACGTGCCTATGCTTATTCTATATATACTATACTACCTACTCTATAATACTAATAGCTAAAAAGCTACTAATTAATTACTAAAATATAAGAATACTATAACTAGCTAGTTAGTTATAGATTTTATTATACTTAGCTTTATTAACTGCTAAACTGCCCTTAGAACTTTATACCTAATCTATTACTCTTAACTATCTACTTATCTAGTAATTATACTATTACCTCTAGCTTAACGTATACTTCTATTATAACTCTCTTAAAATAATAACTTAACTATAGCTATAAGACTAAAGACTATATATATATATTTCTTAGATAGGCGAAGGCCTATTGCTCTAGGTACCTTATAGTACCTACTACTAGCCTTATAGCCTAACTCCTTACTATTCTTTAGCTTAGAATTAGTAGGCTACTACTAGCTACTAAGAGAGACGCTATATATACTAGTATACTAGGCTAACTATAGCTAGTAAGTAAAGAGTAATAATTAAGATATAGATATAGATAAAGATAGATATATAGTGCTATATAGGAGGGAGGAATATCTAGGACGTATAGTTAATTAGAGTATAAATCTAATAGAGTAACTAATACTAATAGTTTTAGTATAGGTAACTAGAGTAGTAGCTATAGTATACTAGCTTAGCCTAGTATAGTTAGCTTCTTTAAGTAACTATTAATAATAAGTAAAATATACCTATACTATATACCTAAGCTATAGTTTAACTATTATTTATTTTAGAGTAGCTAGTAGTTATATAGTTATAATTTAGTAATATAATTAGAGATTATAAAGATATATAAAGTAAAAGCTATTATAAGAGAAGTAAAACTAAGGCGTAACCTAAGTATACTTATATACTACTTCTCTTATTATAGAATATAATTATAGAGTTTATAGTAAACTTTAAGAATTTAAATTAGCTAGCGTATAATATATTTAATACTATCTATATATAAAAGACTATAAGAGAAGTATTATTAATATATAACTCTATAATATTTATAACCTACTAATAATAGTATATATATAATAATTAAAGCTAGTACTAACGTAATAGAAACTAGATACTATAAACTATCTAACTCTATAGTATATTATAATCTAGATATTAAGAGTATTACCTTTATATATACTACTTAAGAACCTTATATAGCTAACTTATATATAGACTTTATAACTATTTTAGACTATAGTACTAACTTAAGATATAATAGCTTACTAGGGTATATATATAGCCTTAGTAAGTAAATTTAAAATATTATATTTATACTTATATATTACTTTTATAAAATAAAAAATATAATATTCTAAATAGTAGGATATTAATTTACCTTCTTTAAAGATCGAATCGTATATAAAATAGGATATTATATAAAAAATAATAGTAAAACTATTTAATATATATCTCTCTAATATTATATTAAACTAAATATACTTACTACTAGACAAAGGAGGGGAGGTAACTAAAACTATTTAACTAGCCTCTTATTAGCTAGTATATAATATATTTTACTTTTACTAGCTAAGATTAGAGAGTTATATAGAAAATTTTACGCCTAATACTATCTACCTAAATAGATAACCTTAGTAATTTTAATACTATCTAATATATATCTAGCTAATACTATATAGAACTAAATATATTTACTACTAAATAAAAGAGAAGAGATAACTAAAACTATTTAACTAGCTCTCTATTAGCTAGTATATAATATATCTTACTTCTACTAGCTAGAATTAGAAAGTTATATAAAAATTTTTATACTAATTTATTAGATAACTTTAGTATTTCTAAGATATATTATTAAACTAAAATAACTAAGAATAATATAGTAGTTAAGTAGATAAAGTAGAGACTATAAAGGATAAGTAAAACTATTAATAGTAAGTTATATAATTTACTTTTACCTAGGCGCTAAGTTAGCGTTACTAATATTTTTTTAATTTATTTTATAGCCTCTCCTCTTATTACTCTTTAACTAAACTTTTTATACTTAACTTTTTATAAATCTACCTTTAACTAGCTTTTAAATAGCTTCTTAAATTTATTTAAGTAAAAAAATATAGTTTTACTTATTTCTTTTAACCTTTTTTACTACCTATATAGTTAGTAGTAATACTTATAAAAGTTTACTATTAAACTAGAAGTAGTAATAGTTATAATTAATACTATACTATATATAGTTTCTATTTAAAATACTCTAAACTAGCTATTAAATATAGCTCTAAAATAATCTATTACTAAAATAGTTTTACTTACCTCTTATCTTTACTAGTACTATAAAGTCTAAGGCCTTTAACTATTTCTAAAATAAGACTACTATTAATAATATAGCCTTACTATAAATAGTATATATTTATTATCTACTTATTAGTTAGTATATTAATATATTAAAGGCGTGCCTAAAGCCTAGCTATAAAGAGATATCTACTTATTATATTAGCTTAGCTACTAATAGTAGTCTATTTATAAAGATAACTAATTATATTATACTAACGTTTAACTATACTATATCTATTCTAAATTCTTTATATAGTTTTACCTACTTCTTATTATATCTACTTCTTTTAACTATAGCTACCTCTTATTACTATTATATTATATACTTACTTAACTAGTATAAATATATACTAGTACTATTAGATATACCTAATTTAGTTAATAAGTATACCTTAGCTTTCTATTAAATATATTTAGAAACTTAGTAGATATTAACTAATAATCTACTTATATATTTAAAGGATAATAATATTATTAACTTTACTAAACTAATAAATAATTAAGACTTACTATACTAAGGATATAGAATTCTACGTAGTTTTTATAATACTAATCTAATATATAAAGACTACTATAAATATAACTATCCTTTAAATTCTAAGTCTACTAATAAACTATTTAGTAAGTTTAATAGTAACCTTTATAACTTTAATAGTTATAAAGTTTATAAAATTAAGTAAGGTACTTATACCTTTAGTAAATCTAAAGACTACTTAAACTACTTTTAGTATAACTATAATTAAAGAGTAGCTATACTATATTATATATAAGTCTATAACTTATAGATATTAGAGTAAAAGTATAGCCTAATCTCTTTAGATAATCTAGTATAGTATTAGATTATCTATTTAGTTATATTACTCTAGTAAATAGTTTATTAGCCTTTTATAAATAATTTTACTATACTTCTATTTTCTATCTACTATTCTCCTATTTAGCGTTTTTAATTTTTTCTTTAACTTAATTAACTTCTAATTTAACTATCTTTAACTTTTATAACTTCTTTCTTTTTTAGTCTTTTTATATTCTTATTTACCCTTTAGTAGATCTATTTTATTTTATTTTTATTAAATACTATATTAAGTTAACTAATATAGATTACTATAAATATTTACTACTAGTATATCTATAAATATACTATTAGCTATTATATCTTTATATTTAGGGTTTATAGAGTACTTAATTTAACTACTTACTAAAGCTATAACCTCTAATTTACCTTAACTAAGTAGAATTAATATATAAGTTTATATTACTATCCTACTATAATTATAATATACTATAATAAAATACTTATTTTTATTATATAATAAATATTAGAAGCTAATATTCTAACTTAATAATTACTTAGCGTTAGTTATTTTCCCTTATTAGATTATACTAACTATTAAGCTAACTAAATAAGGCTATTAAAATACTAAATACTATTTAAATTCTTAGTTTATATTATTATATCTTTTATAGATAATAATACTTTTACTTTTTAAGTACTACTAAGATAGCGCAGCTGCCTACCTTAACCTAGTAATAAAGTTACTTATAAGTAAGCCTAGAATAGAGAATATACTAAAAAATAGTAAAAGTAGATAAAGTAGCTATTTATCTTTTTATATTTACCTACTATATTTACTTATTTAGGCGTTAGTATATTACGTTTTAATAACTTAATTAGTAAGTCCTCCCCTTCTACTAGTATATTACTAACTAACTACCTTTTTAGTACTATTAGAGTAGCCTTTAATAATAGAGTTATAACTTCTATTTCTTATCTATAATCTTATTCTTTTATATCTACATAAACTATAACCTTAACTACTATATAAGTATACTTTAAGTATAATTACTAATCTACTATTACTATACTCTCTAGCTACTAATACTATTAACTATTCTATCTATATAATATAGCTTATTAGCTACTATACTATACGTAATACTTTTAACTCTTATACTACCTCTCTTATAACTATTTATAAAGAAGTATATAATATATAACCTTAAATTTATCCTATAATACCTATACCCTTTTTATCTATAATATTTTTAAGATTAACTAGTAATAGAGTTATATAACTAGTTAATAAAGATAATAGTCTATATATACGAGACGCTAGACCTACTAGAGATATAGTCTTTAATAATATAGATATTAATATATTTATACTATATAATAAGTATATTATATAGTTAGATTTAGGGCTATTTACTAATACTATAACCTAGAGTAGGTACGTATAACTATTAAGATATACTATATAACTTAATAGTTATATATAGATCTAATAAATAGTCTCTAACTTTATAATTATTTAGTAGCGTTTAAATAGAATTAATTACTACGCTGCCTCTCTACATTAATAACTAAAACTTATATAAAACTACTAGATATTTATATTTTAACACCCCTAGACCTTACTAAAGAAGATATATAACTATATATTTATAATTTTAATAAGCTTCCTACTATTATTAGCCTTTTAGACTTAATCTATTAAGACTTATTATATAATAATTTCTACGCTAATTCTACTAATAGTAAAGACTAGCTATAACCTAGCTATCTATAAATTACTATTTTAGATTTAAATAAATCTTTATTAGACTTACTTAGTAACTATTTAAGTAATAATAGTATATAGCTTAGATATAATAGTAATATACTAAAGGATCTATACTTTTTATTTTTACTTTTATATTTATTTAGTCTAGACAATTGTCGCGTTGCTATATAGGCTATAAAGTAATATACCTATATATAATACCTTTACTCTTATACACTTTAATCTTTTAGAGTATTACTATAAGGAATAGTAAAGCTTTTAAAGTAATTAATAATTCTTAGCTACTAGTAAAAGCTTTACTTACTTAATATAATATATTTTTTTAGTTACTATACTTAAGACCTCCCCTTTTAAAGATAGGCTAAGATTTTAACTAGCATTAACTTCTATAAAGAAGATAATAAACTACCTATTCTTAATATATAAAAGTCTAAGTAAGACTTATTCTATTACTATTACTAAGTATTACCTATTAAGTATATATAAAATATTAATAGTATTATTTTCTTACTATATAGTCTAAGAGTATTTTAAAGTAGTATTAAAGTTTCTTTTTATCTTTTATTTACCTGTAGCTTCTTTAGCAACTAGTATATTTCTTTTAATTATATTAATATATCTTCTAATATTAATATCCTCTTTTATATATATAGTATATATAACTACTACTTATTTCTTAGTAGTATATTAAAAGGGTTTAACTATATAGGGCTAGACAGCATTAAGGTTACTTTATATACCTAATAACCTAATAACTATATTCTAAGTATATAGATAGATTATATTTTTTTACTATTACTTACTAATATATACTATCTATTTACCTAGGCTTAATATCTTACTATATTTAAATAGGCTTATACTAAATCTAATATTAAATTTAAAACTACTAAAGATAGGTTATAATTTTTTTATATTAATACTAGACTTCTTTTACTATCCTTAATACTAGGCTCCTTATAGTTAGCTATCTAGTAATAATCTACCTATATTCTTAATATATATCTACCCTTAGATATATTTTAAAATATTACTTTTATAGTATTTAGTTATAACCTAAAACTAAATAACCTTAGTATATTTTATAGCTTTTCTACTCTATATACTAAATTTAGCTAAAATTTTAACTAGCTTTAGAAGTATAAGTATATTAACTATATAAGTTTCTATCTTAATCTTAGTATCTAATATAGGTTTAATAGAGAGAGTACTACTACGTTAAGAAAGAATACGTATAACTATACTTAGGTTAGTAATTTTAAGTCCCTAAATAGGCCTTAACTACTTAGCCTAATATACTTTATATAGGCTAAAACTAATATAGGTATAGTTTAGGTTAAGCTTATAGAGAATAACCTATTATATAGAGGTAGTATTATATTTAATAAGGTATATAATCTAATTAAAGAGTAGTTTTTAATATAAATCTAAGGTATTAGTCTATTTAAGAATTTATACTTTAAGATTTTAGCTTTTATCTAATAGTATATTAAACTATCGACCGCGAAGTAGAGTAATAGTAGTAAAACTATATAGACTACTTAGTTATAGCTACTATACTAATAAAAGTTTATAAAGAAGTATATTAAAACTACCCTATTATTAGGCGAGGCTAATAGTACTACTTATTAAGATAGATAAAAATTCTATATTACTCTTAACTTATTTAACGCTCTTAATAATAGTAATTTTAAAATAATAATACTACCTAATAATATAGATAATTTATAACCTAAATTCTACTATTTATTTTAGGTATTAGATACTACTAAAGTTAATAAATTCTACGTTATAGAGTATAACTAATAGATCCTTTTTATAGAAAAGTTTATTATATAAGCTAATAGTCTAATATTTATTAAGGAGTAAGAGCTAAATACTTTTATATCTACTATAGCTATATATAGCCTAAAGTTATTACTTAGTAGCCTTAATTTATATAAATACCTAGTACTATAGCTAGAAAAGTAGTAGGTAAAACTACGTATTTTCTAATAACCTAAATAAATAAAGCCTAAATATAAGACCTATCTAGTACTATAAAAATAATAAAGTTTTAAGTATAAATAGGTAGTTAAAAAGTTTAGAATAATCTAGATTTTCTATTAGCTAGGTTAGTAAGTACTTAATATCTCCTTATTACGCTATAGTAAATATTTATACTTTAATATTTATTTTAATATTCTTAAGAATAACTCTAACTAACTAAAACTCTCTAAGTAGAAAGACTATAATAGTTAATTTTTAGAATATATTATAATAATTCTAAAAGATATAATATAAGTAATAATAGACTTTAGTAGTATACTCTAAAAAATAATCTTTATTATCTTATTATAGAATTATATTTACTTATATAATATTTTAGTTTAGAATATTATCTAATCTTAATAGTATAAGTATATAGGAATAAAGCCTAGTAAGGATAAATAGAAGACTATATTTAATAAGGCTCTACGCCTCTTACTTATAGCCTAGTAGAAAATAAAGATACTTTACTTTTAATATATATAGTAATATCTATATAATAAGATAGAGTTATCTATAATAATAAATATATAGGCGTAGATATCTAGTAAATCGTCTTTTATATTATAAAAAAATTATTTATAGTTTAGCTAAGTTATACTTTTATTTACTTTTAAAGGTGCTTTAAAGTAGCTAAAAGGAAAGCTATATATAAAAAAGATTAATAAGTTCTATAATATACTTATATATATATATAGTATAAAGTTTAAGTATAAATATACTTAAGGCTTTTATTATATGCTTTTAAGTACTGTGTTAAAGAATATCTAAGCTATCTTATATTATAGTATAGATACTTTATTTATTATAGCTACTAGATCTACTAATAACTCTAAAGTAACCTATAATATAATTAAGGGCTAGTTGCTCTTCTAGCGTACTAAATAGATATTTTTATATATATAGAATAAATATAAGCTAGTATAAGACTAGCTATTAAGTACTAGCTCTAATACTAATATATATAACTTTTAACTCTTTAGAGTAATTAGTAAATAATAAAAAGTTTTTATATTAAAAGATACTAAATAGCTTAAGTATACTAATAAGATAGTATATAGTAGATATAATATTAATATATATATAGTACCTACAAGGCTCGCTACTTATAAATAGAAAATATATAAATTTAAAATATAGCTATATAAAAGCTAATATAATATTAAAAGTAATAATAGTAATTAGCTAGTAAGACCTAAGAATAGATAAGAGGTTAATAAAAATATAAAAAAAAAGGTATATAAGACTAGTTCTAGTAATATAATAACTAATATTAGCTATTATAATAATAATAATAGGGAGATAGAGTAGAATAATACTAAGAGGGTATAAAGGGGGAGGAAGTAAAACTATTTAAATAGAGATATATAATATATATAGTACCTAATTAATATTTACTAACTCTACTATCTATTTTTAGTTACTATATTTTTTTAACTAGTAGCTTTATAGTAATAACGCGTCCTAGAGATACCTTATTATACTTTATTATTTTAATAAACCTAATTTAATTAGCTAAGTAGCCTAATTAAAATAACTTTACCCCCTTTACTTATCTTTATACTTTCTCTTTATCTATAATCTACCTATTAATAAACTCTTTCTCTACTCTACTTAGGCGTAGCTTATATTAATATAATAAGCTAATAGCTAAGGCTATTTAGAGCAGCTATAGATAGTATTCTAATACTTTTACTTAATACTAGTAATAATAATAAGAATCTTATAACGTCTATACTAAAATAACTCTATTATAGCAACGTAAATAAATAAATTATATAGCTAATATAAAGTTCCTATATACTCTAATTTATACTCTAACTCTTTATAGGTACTATTAAGTAGCTATAGTAGGCCTCTATTATACGTATAGTAATCCTATTATAATATAGTATATATCTTAACTAACTAGTATAGAGAATTAAAGACTATTTTATAGTTAAGAAGCGTCTAATATAGCCTTATCTTAACTTAGTAATATTTATAACGTTCTTAATACTCTCTACTAATAGCTTTTTAGCCTATAGCTAGAGCTATAATAATAAACTAATAATTATAACTTAAACTATAATTTAGATTTTTACTAGTTATACTAATTAGTTCTGCGAGTATATAGGTATAGAATAGATTAAATTTAGTAATAGCTTTATAGATAGCTTATAGAGTACTAGTATAAAGTAGGTATAGTCTAACCTATAATATTAGATACTAACTCTATATATAGGGGACGCGTCTAGAAGCTAGAAGAACCTTATATAGTATAGCTAAATCTAACGTATTAATAGCTCTATTATATACTCTAAAAAGCTATTAAACTACTAATAAACCTATAGTAGATAGTAACTAAATATACTATTTAAACCTACTAGACGCTAAATTATAGTATATCTACCTTAGCCTAAAGTATATAAGAAAACTATACTCTATATAACTATAAATAGTTATATAGAAAGAGATAGAGTATATCTTATAAAGGTTCTAATAATATATAACTTATACTTATAGAAAAGAGTAGGTTAGAATTTAATAAGAAAATATTTTTAGAAAATTAAAAGAAGTATTTAAGCGTACGTCCTATTCTATATAAACCTCTAGATTTTAATATATATAAAATAGTATATACTAAATTAAATTAACTTACTTTATATACTACTATCTTAATATATTATAGAAAGAGATAGATAAAAGAAAAGAACACTAAGCTAGTATATCTATACTAGATATATCTATAGTAATAGAAGTATATAAAAAAAGAGAACTTATAGTCTAATAGAAAGAATATTTTTAAATATTAAGAAGATATAGCTTTTTAGACCCGCGTATAGGCTAGGGTATAGAAGTAAATCTTATAGGTATTATAATAAACTATAGAAAGTCCTACTAGCTAACTTAAATAATAGATCTAGAAAATAGCTAAATCTACTTTATAGCTATTTTATTAGGAAGGAGATAAGGTATAGTAAAATATTATATAGGAGAGGGTTCTATTAGGATAATATAGGCGTTAGTAGTAATAAAGACTTATAATCTTAATAAAGTATATTATAGACAGAATAGTATAGCTTATTTAGACAATTTAAATATAAGTATAAATCTAATATTTTAAGTCTAGATTAGATTATATATATATTAACGTAGATACTAGGAGAGTAATCTTATATCTATTATCTATAGTAATAGTAGGTACTATAGTTATTTTAGATAGTAGATAGTAATCCTATTATATACTAGAGAGTAAGTAATATAATCTATAATATATTTTTAGTTATATAAAAGGGGGGTAAGTAGAACTAGTTTATATTATAAACTATAAGTTATAATTATATAGTTACGTATATAAATAATAGCTTTTAACTTAAATATTTACTTTATAAATACTAAAATAATATATTTTTATATAATAGTAGAATATAGAAATATGTATATATCCTACTCTATAAACTAAGGCTATAGTAGTAGAGAAGATAAGTAGAATAGTTTTATAGCCCCTCTCTTTACTAGCCTTATAGTATAATAAGGCTAGGCGCTATAAAGAATTAAATAGGTTTTAGGTTAGTTACTATACATTTTTTAAGAGACTAGATCTATAATTCTTATAGTATATAATATAATCTTAACTAAAAATCCTAACCTAATACTTCTAGAAAGATAAATAGAGAGTTAATAAGTAAGTTATATATATATATAAAGCTAAGCTAAGAATATAGTAGCTAAAATTAGACGTATAGGGCTAGAAATATATTACTTTATAAATAATAGTATACTATATACTATACCTAAATAAATATTAGAATAGTAGTAAAGGCTACTAAATAAGTATATAGAGGGGGGGTTAGTAAAACTATTTAAGGCTTAATAGCAGCGCTTAGTAAAAGTATATATACTACCTTACTTAATACTTACTAATTCTAATCTAGATATATTACTTATATATACCTTTTTAAGGCTTTATAATCTTTTTTAATAATAACTTCTACTTTAATAATAACTTCCCTCTAAACTAGCTTAATTATCTACTATAACTATACTTTTATACTTTTATTATCTACTATCTTTTAAATTTATATTTTTTTATACCTTTGTTGCTTAAAATAGTGTAGTTCTATACTTTTAAGTAATTAGTAGATAAGTAAAGATTATAAATCTAAAGTTCTCTTACTAATTATATATAGACTCTACTATTAGTATAAGAGAGTTTTACTTATACTTCTTATAATACTAGCCCTATATACTACCTATTATATTAGGTAATACTAATAGAGTATTTAAGGTAAGTAAATCCTAATTTATAAGTACTTTAGAACCTTTTTTTTAATATAAACTATAGCGCCTAAAGCTACTTTTAGAAGTATATTACTATTTTACTACCTACTATTTTTTAGAGGGTTTTACTTTTTCTCTTTTACTATATAGTAAAGGCTACTTTAAGGAGGTTTATTATTTTATATACTTATTACTTAGTACTATTACTTCTATTACTTACTAAATTATAATATAGTTTTTTAACTAAGACCTATTTTACTAAAGACCTATTATCTAAACTTATATATACGCCTACTTATTAACTACTTCCCTCTACTTAACTAGTCTCTAGTACTTCTACTTTTTTAGTAAAGCTTAATATATTTATTATTATTAAAAACTTTTTACTAGTATTAGAAACCCCTATAAATAACTATAATAAACTTATTAAAAATTTTACTACTATCTTTTAGGATATTTATAAAGGTAGCCTTAAGATAAATATTAAGTAGAGTACTAAAAATAATTAATACCCTTTAAACTAAGTATATTTACTAATAACTTAATAGGGGGGGTAAGTAGGACTATTCTACTAAGCCCTCTTTCTTTATTTTTTTATTAACCTCTTTATCCTAGCTTCTATTAAATACCCTTAATTTTAATAGTAATACTACTATTTATAATATAATATCCTCTACTATTATATTTAGCTATAGTATACTAGTACTTAATAAATCTACTTCTAGTAGTAATAGTAAGGCTACTATTAGTACTACTATATTAACTAGTAATCTTATTACTAGCTATAAGATATATAGTTTTATTTTAAATAGTTTTATCTACCTCTCTTTTATATCTATATACTAATCTACTATAGCGTCCTCTTTCTAAGTCTAGTTTTTATAGTTTTAACTTTAATACTAATTTTAATTATAACGTAGCTGTCCTTAAGCCTAATAGTCTACGTCTACTTAATTAAAAGCCTTTTACTACTACTATACCTAAACCTTATAAGATATTTAGAACTACTATAACTAACTCTAATTATATTTAAGCCTTATATAATATTAAGACCTAGTTAATAATTAATCTTACTACGCTAGAATAATATAAAGGTATACTAATATTTTAATAGACTACTATACCTACTAAAGACCTCTATAGTTTATTTATTATTAGTAAATATATTTTTATTAAATAGGTAATAAATAAGCCTAAGGTCGTCTAGGCCTATAAAGAGTATAAGGTAGCCTACCTTAGCTAGTTTTCTAGTAAGTACCTTAATAAAGTTATTACCTAAATTAAGCCTAATCTTAGTATATACTAGAATATCTTTAATACTTATAAGAAAAACTAGTAATAAGTTAACTATTAGGCGTACTTTCTAGTATAAATTTAGAAATTTTTATATAGCTACTTAGATACTCCTCTTTATCTACTATATATTACTAGTAAAAATACTCTATAAGTATTATTATAAATTTTTTATTAGTTTATTATTAGGTTATAGTATATTATTTTATTTATAGTTTATTTAGATAGTTTTACTAGCCCCTCTTTCTTTACTCTTTATATTAAGGCTATTTTATTATACTAACCTTATATAGCGTCTCTTTAAGACTTATAGCCTTTTAAAAGACCTTTAAGTCTTATATAAAGGCTTTTTTTAAGTTATATACGTATTTTTAGCGTATTTAGACCTATACCTCTTTTAAAAAAGATATTATTCTACTTATTTACTAGTACTATAATATAGTTAATAATTATATTACTAAGATTATTTAGTAGAGTAGATACTAAATAGATACTATAATACTAAAAGAGAACTACTTTATTAAGAAGAAAAAAAAACCTAATCCTCCTAGTAATAGTAATATTAATAATAGAAAAGGATTATTTTAAGCCTCTACTACTATAGATAAGCTTATTATCTATATTTCTAGAAATCTAATTATACTTAAAGATACCCTTTATAACCTTAATATATTATTAACTATCTCTATATAGCTAATCTACTACTCTAGTAGTAATAAGAATAGCTTTAATAAAAACTACTTTAATAAGGAAATAGTTAATACTAAACTAACTATTACTTTAAAGCTATCTAGTAAAAGTAAGGGCCTCTTTATTTAAATAAAAACTATTAAGATAAAGGTTATTAAAATAAAGGCCTAAAGTTAGACTAGTACTTACTATAGTACTAAACCCTTACTAACTACTTTACTTACTATACTTTACTACTATAGCTAGCTTAAAAAGATTAACTTAAAAAAGATAGCTAAGATATTTAACTCTTATACTTTCTTAGAGCCTTAGACTAAAGCTACTTTTACTACTAAAAAGAAGTATACTAAAGACTATAGTTAGTTAGATAACTTAATTTTTATCTAATTATATAAAGCTATAGTAGTACGTCCTAGTAGTTAGTTAATACTATATTATAATATTATATTAGCCTTAAAGGCGTCTACTAAGCTCTAGTTCTAGAACTTTTAATATATTAATCTAGTCTATATTAACTATATCTATAAGTAGTTAATCTTAAGTTTTAAAAAGTATTAAAGTTAAGTTTTTAGAGATATAACTAGTACGTTTATATCTTTTAAGTATATTACTATAGATACTATTAATAGTATTAACTCTATTATTAAGTAGTAGACTAGTAGCTAACTTAAAATCTTAAATATTTTTACTCTAACTAATAAGAAACTTACTAAACTAAAGATTTAAAGGCTTATATATATTCTAGTAAAGATAAAAGTAGAGTATAAAAAGCTTATTATATTCTAATTTTCTACTAATAACTTTACTTTTTAATCTTAGTATATTATAAAAGCTATAGTTTTTTACTATATTCTCTTAAATGCTACTTACGCTAATTATATAATCTTCTATACTTATATACTATTTTATTAGTAGTAAATACTTACTAGCTAGTAGGCTAGGCGCTTTTTATATAAAAAAGTTAAATTAGACTTAAAGTCTATATTAGCCTTTTTTCTCTTTAAAATTCTATTTAGAGATATTTTAGCTAATCTTATTAGTCTTAGTAAGACTATATCTATTAAGGCTATTATTATAGCTATAAGTTTACTCTTTCTTATATATATTATACGCTCCTATCCTATAGTATATAGAGGTTAGCTAAGACTATTCTACTAACTCTCTTTATACTATACTTTATACTATTTTACTACCCCTCTTTAGTTACCTAACCTTTACCTATTATTAATATATATAACTAGCTAACTAGTTTTACTTAGCCCCTTTTTCTCTTTATTAGTACTAACTTTTATTTTAGTATTACTTTAATATTTTTAATATAGCTAAGATATATTATAAGTATATAAAGTCTATAAAGCGTTATAAGATAGAGAAGGAAGCGTATTATAAAAGGAAAAAAAACGCTTATAATATATTACTTAAGCTAGTAAAGTATATAACTAAAGACTTTAATATAGCTAATACTAGTAATACCTCTAATAATTTTACTAATAATACTAATAATAATATCCCCCTTCTCTCTTACTATTAACTATTATTTTATATTACTTTAGTAACCTTTACTACTTAAACTACTAGTAATCTTTAATACTATTATAAATTATAGTAGTATATCTTTTAAATTAATAAATTGCTTATTAATAGTACTATTAAGTTTAATTAATAGACTAACCTTTATAAGTATAACTATATTTAGAATAATATAAATCTTATTAATATATATATAGTTACTATAGTATTTTATAACTAGTTTATAAGTTATTTTAGCGTTTAAGTAATAAAGAGATTATATAATAATTTTATTACTAGATTAAAAGTTAAGAATATAGTCTATAAGTATAACCTACTTCTTTACTTCTAGTACTATATTAAAAATAAAATTAATAAACTTATCTTAGATAAAGTATAATAGAGTTTATATAACGCTATAGCTACTTTAGCCTATATATCTTAGGTTAAACTAGAGTAAATTATCTTAATATCTAGCTA
Source organism: Lophiotrema nucula (assembly GCA_010015825.1). Taxonomy (NCBI): domain Eukaryota; kingdom Fungi; phylum Ascomycota; class Dothideomycetes; order Pleosporales; family Lophiotremataceae; genus Lophiotrema; species Lophiotrema nucula. The sequence continues at coordinate 47,136 of ML977391.1, forward strand.
CTCTACTCTATGTAGTTTTTAGAACTACCTAACTACTATACTAAAAAAATATCTACGGGTTTTAGATATCTACGGGATTTTTTTTAAAATAGTTTTTTATTAAAAATCTAAAAAACTAAGAAGATACTAGCTATAAATTCTGTAGTTATCCTTTAACAATTACCTTTTTAGGGTTAGTATTTATAGAGATATTAATTCCTAAAAAAAGGGCCTAGAAAATCTACAGGATGTTTAGAAAATCTACGGGAAAATTACTACAACTACCTACTAACTAGCTATTATTAGTAATACTAAATTCTTAGGTAGTTAGAAAGTAGCTATTATTAATAGAATAATTAAAACTAGATTTTTAT
>ML977392.1:0-46206 GCA_010015825.1 Lophiotrema nucula
GATATTATTAAAATATTATCTTTATTAGAAGTTTTATTAAGTAAAAATTTAAAAGTAATTTTTAAAACTTACTTTTTTTTCTTTTTTTTTAGAAAAAGTTAAAGTAAATAAAAAAATATTATATTTAAAGTTTTTAAATAAAATAATAAAGCTATATAAAGCTTAAGGCTTTATAAGTAAAAAAATAAATTTAAATTTTTTAGCTATTATAATAAAACTTAAAAAATAGTTATATTTAAAGAGAAGAGCTAAGAATAAAGTATAAATAAAGTATAATATAAAAGTAGAATAGTAAAAAAAAAAAGTAAGTATAATAATATTAAAAAAAAAGTTTAAAATAAAAAAGTAAATATATTATTATTATCTTTCTTAAAACGTAACTTATAATATAAAAGATAAAAAATACTTTAAATAAAATAATATTAATTAAATAATAAGTAATTTAAAAAAATACTAAAAAAGTATATTAAACTTAAATATTATACTTTAAAGTTAAGAGCTAACTTATAAAATTTTACTTTATAAAACTAAATAGTAACTAAAGATATAAAAAAACTAAATATAGCTAAGTTTAAAGTATAAAAAAAAATTAAAAAGGTTACTAAATATTATTAATATAAGAAGTAAGTTTTTTTTAGTTAAATAAATATAGTATAAAATAAACTTAGTTATAAAGAACTTACTTAAAGAAGTTAAAAAAAGTTATAAAAAAAAAGCTTAAATATTTAAAAAATTTTAAAAGTTACTTTAGCCTATAAGTAAGACGTAAAAGATAATAAAATAATTAACTTTAAAAATTTTTATAGTTTATAAAAATTACTCTTTTAAATTTTACTTTTTTTAAGAGAAAAAAAGGAGCTTATAATAAGTAAAGTTTTAAATACTTAGTTAAAAAACTTTAAAGTTTAAAACTTTAAAATTATTCTAACTAGCTTTAGCTTAAAACCTCTTTTCTTAGAATTTAGTACTTAAGATCTAGAACTAAGCTCTTTATTAAATTTATCTATATTCTATTTAGTATCTTAGGTTCCTAGAACTCAGCCGCTTATAGTAAAATAATAAATATATATAAAGGTAGGCTATAAAGTAAAATTAAGATTTTAAGGAGGAAAGATATTATCTTTAGATATTTACTCTAGTAAAGGCGTACTCGGCTAAGCTAGAGCTAAAATACCTATTAGGTTACTATTTATATTATCTAAGAATTTAATCTATTGTAGATAGAAGCTTCTAGTATTTAGTTTAGCTTTATAGTTATATATTTATTAGAGGGTTGAGATTTTAGAGCTGTAATTAAAAAGGTTTATAATATTTATAACTATAATATATACGCCTTAGTCTTTCTACTTTTTAGTAACCTAATTAATTTAAGTATCTAGCTAGCTAAGATAGTTAGAGTAAAGCTTAGAAAATATATCTAAAGGCTTATCTAGAAATAGGATACTATAGACCTTAATAAAGTTTATATTAATTAGTAACGTTTACGAGTAAGATATACGTACTTAACTAAAAAATAGGTCTAAAAGTATTAAAATTAATTTATAAGTACTTATAAATTATTATATATAAGTTAAAGATCTATAATAGTAGTATAGCTATTAAGTAGTATTTAGTTAGGTAAGAATAGCTAAATAATAGTATAAATAACTAATAGAAGGATTTCTATTAACTACTTTACTATACTAGAAGTATAAAGTATAGGCCTAGATATTATAATTATAGAGGTCCTTGTCTTTAATAGCTATATAATATTAAGTAAAGTTACTAAGATATTCTATCTAAGTATCTTAAAAGGCAAGAACTATCTTATAGAAGAATACTATTATATTATAGGCTAGATATAGAAAGAAGACTATATACTCTAAACTCTCTAGCAGTCGCTATCGTAGTAATTCTAAAAAGAAGTAGATTTTATACTTCTATATATAGGCTAGTATAGTATACTTTACTACTAGCTAACATAATACAGGACTTACTAATAGATATTATAAAGTAAGAAAAAAATTATTATACTTATAAAGTAGTGTCTAATAGAGTACTATTAGAGCTTACTAGTACTTATATCTAAGCTTAGAGGGCTAATATAACTTATTTTAGGCTATAGTAGCTTAGGCCTAGTCGATATAGATATATTTATTCTTAACTATAGTAAGACTAGCGTAGATACTCTTTACTTCTATAGTAAACTATTTATAGAAGATTAGCTATAAGCTTAGTTATAGTAGAAGATTAGAGTATTTAACGTCTATTATATTAACTTACTTAGCTAGCTAGCTTTCCTCTAGACTTAATAGAGGAGTTATAAGTACCTAACTAACTTAATATAGCTGCTATAGATTATAAATAGATAGATTAATAGGATATAAAGATATAGTAAGAGACTAACTAGGTCTTATAGGAAAGGGTAGTCGGCGTTTGTTGCTAGGGAGTTACGTTCCTAGTATAGAAAAGTATTAACTATATACTTTTTTATCTAAATTCTAAATTTATATTAATTTTATAGTCCTCTTAGAGGACCTATTATATATTATTATATAACTAATAAGTAAGTATATCTTCTAAGCGTCTTTAATATATAATTTATAAGTCTTTTTACTCTAATTTAAATTTAACTATAAATTTATTACACTTATACTTATAATATATATATAAGCTTACTATCTCTTACTAAACTATATTTACTATATTAACTTCTTATATAGCTTTAATCTTCTAGTAGATATAAATAATATTAAGTATTAAGTAGATTTATATTTTATAGTAACTTACTTATATATACTTAGTAAAGTCTTTTTTAGTAACTTTAAAAACTTTAGTAAGATTCTCTAATAACTTTTTAAAGCCTTATAACTAAGAATTAAATTTAAATTATTTACTATTAATAAGAGACTAGCTAATAAGGTAGACCTTAATAATATCTTTTAGAGTTAAGTATACTTATTATTAATTACTAACTTTAATAATAATCTTAATCTAATAGACGCTATTTTAGTTTATAACTTTCTTAGCTTACCTTTATAGTACTTTATCTTTAACTATAGCCTTAAGCTTTAAGATTAATTTCTAACTACTATCTTTAAAAGCTACTATTATATTACTACTAACGTTATAGATAAGTAGCTTTAGAGAACTAACTTTACTATTAATTATATTAAGGTAGATCTACTAGCCGCCTTAGAGTATATTAAATAGCTTTATTAATAGTAATAGATACTATATAGTAAGTATAACCTATTTATATAAAATAACAAGACAATAAAAATAATAGTAATACATACTTATTACTATATAATAATAATAAAATATAACGACTAGAGCTTATATATAAAGTAAAATATATATATAAGAAAGAGAAAGAGAGAAAGAGAGTAAATAGAAAAAAGAAAGTAAAGATATAGCCTACTAGCTAGTATCTAAGTATTCTTTCTTCTAACCTAAAGTTTAGGTATTAAAGTAGATAATAAATATTAAAGTAAATAGTAGTTAACCTTACTAAATTTAAGAGGATATAATAATATTATAAAGTATTAAGCTTACTTAGTAAGCTTACTTAATTATATAATTATATAAATATTATAATTTATTAATATTTAAACGCCTTTTTATTAACGTAGCAGTAGAGGCTACTTATTTTTATATATAATTTAGTAATACCTATCTATTTTAGTCTTAGAAAAAATAAAAAAAAATAAAAATAAAAAATAGGAAAGGGTTTTAGAGGTCTATAGCTATATTAAGGAGAGTATAGAATGTGTTTAGAAGATAGAGTATTTTTAGCTACTAGGGTTAATATAGACGTAGATCTGGCCGCTGTTATAACTAAGACAGTTAATAAGCCTCTTTTTTCTACTAGTAAACTACATAATACGGCGGCGATACTAAATGACTTTCTATACTAATATTAGCTATTAAACTTACTAGAGTAATTGGTATAGTTATATATTATATATAGCTACTATAAGTAGCTTCTAAAGCCGCGCTTTCTAGCAACAAGTTTAATAGTTACTACTTTTAAACTATTAGTTATATTCTTTCTATAAGTAGTAGAGCTTTTTATTTTAAATAGAAAGATACTTGTAGTCTAAAAAAGTATACTTGTAGTATAAAGATAAAGAGTTATAGTATAAAGACGTATTAGTCTTAGTAACTTTATTACTATATACTAAAAAATAATTTACGTATTCTATTAAATTATCTATTATAAAATGTTGTAGAGAAGGCTGTAGTAGGTAATAAAATATTTAGATAAGTTAACTATAAATATAGAGTAAACCTCTATATATACTATCTTTTCTCGAGCTGTTGCGAAGCTTTTAGTTAAAGATAAAGATCTAAGCCGCCTAAAGAGGAGTTACTATAAGCCTAAAAATAAAGGAGATTACGGCCATTTTAAATGTAATAGAATAGTAGAAAAATACTTACTAGGCTAGAGGTAGGGTAATTGTAGTAGGAGTAGTAGGTTATACGCTTATTATATTTTAGTAGTTAAGTACCCCGCTAGCTAGTTAGTAGACAATTAGTAGATTACCTATTAAAGATAACCTAATATAGATAGGCTATAGTAGAACTAGAGAGGAGGCTGGTATAGCTAGATAAAGAATTACTATATATTAGCAATATAGCTAAGCTAAATATCAAGGGTAATCTACCTAAATACATCTCCTTTCTATTCCTAGACGTTATTTTAATATAATAATATAAGTCGAAATTTAGATTACTATTTATTATCTAAGGCGTACGAGTCTATTCTTGTACTTTATACTAAATAGCTTTTTATATTCTATTATTAAATAGAAATCTATAAAGATAATATAGAAAGTAATAAAAAATATTAGAAGCTCTATTTCTTATTATCTAAATCTACTACTACTTTCTTAGAGGTAGCTAGCTTTTAGATAACTACAACTTCTTCTACTTACTATAGTCTACTCTACTAAAAAGAGTATCTAATCCTTATATAGCTACTAGCCCTTTTATAGAGAAAGATAATCTACTAATATTATAAGCTTTTACGTTACCTTATTTTAGAGACATTATAAACCTATTAAATGTTTCTATATAGACTTATATCTAAAAGTTTTAGTCTTTCCTAAAATAAGAGAGATTATTAATTAACTTAAGTATTAGCTAATTATTTACCTAAAATCTAATAGAGTCTCTTAATAATTTGCTAAATAAGCCCTTAAATACCAGATTATTATACTATATTAAGTATAGAATATACCTAGTAATTATATATTTTCTATTATACCTCTCTAGAGCTAAGTCTAATTTAAAGTAAAATAAAAAGGCGATTAAATAGTATACTACTTTATTAATACTTACAGATAATAGTTAGTCTATTTCTACTTTTAATATTAGCTTAGATATACTTCTTATATCGTCTAGTCTTAGTTTAGTAGTTTTAAAGTTAATACTAAGATAATAAATCTTAGGGAGAATTTACGCTACAAGCCTAGTAGTTTTATAGACTTATCTTACTATCTTATTTTATATTTTCTCTAGAATTAGATTATAAATTTATATAAATATTTTATTCTTCTAAATATTACAGTAGTCTTCTGTAGATACTTTGTAATTCTTTTATTCTAGTTTACTAGTACCTAAAAATATAATAAAGTTAGGCTCTTTAAGAAGTAGAAATATTACTAATACCTCTAAGAGTACCTAGAGTAATAGGTTATTTTTAAAAAGTCCTACGTCCTAGAATATACTAACTTTATTAATATATTTTAGTAGAAAGAAATTATAAGGTATAGTTAGCTATATAAGATAAAATAGAGAAGGTAAGACTTACCTAGGCGTAGTAGATATAGAACGTATACGAATACTTAGTTAGTTATTAACTAGATAGTAAATCTAGCTAATCTTATATTTCCTAGAGTAAAATATTTCTAAACCTATCCTTTAGTTTTATAATTGTATACTCTAGAGGATTATTAAAGGAGATATTATAATTACTTTTTTAGGACTTACCTTAATTACTATTACGTTTACTAACCCTATTATAGTTAGTAAAAAATTAATATAATAGATAATTATTAACTATTACTACTAGTAAGCTAAGTTTTATTCCTATTAACGTTGTATACAAGTAGTCTAGAATACTCTTATTTATAACCTAGTCTTTTAGTATAGTATCTATATTTCTAGCTAGATATAGACTATTAGTAAAATATAATAGCGCGATCTTAACTATGTAGGAAATTAGTAGGATATAGAGAGAAACCTGTTATTTAAAGACACGTCTCGCTATTTCTAAGAACATTTTAATTAACTTCTCTAGAGGTCGTTCTAGAATAAAGTAATTAATAGTAATAATTATACCTTTATAATATAAGTATTAGTTTCGTCTAAAGTCTATATTAAGAAACTTATCTATACTAACTTTAAAACTTATTATAATATACCTTTAAAGTAGAATTAGACTAAGGCAATCTTAAATTAGCTTTATTACTATTAAGGGTATAATACTACATATACCTTCTCTATTAATATATAAAACTCCTACTCCTATAGTTAGAGGGAGTATTCTTATAATTATATTATTTAGTATTTTTTATTTATAGAGAAAGTAATAGTAAACTTTAAAGATCTAGGAGTTATCTTTATAGTAATTTCTAAAGACTATAACGTAATTTTTATAAATAGAGTATCTATATAATAGATAATACTATAGCCTCCTATATAGACAGTATAAATATATATTACTATTTTAGATATAGCGCCATCTATCTTAGAAGCGTATAAGATTACTTCTATAAATTTTAGCCGTATACTTTACCTTATTAGAAATATATTACTAGAAGTAGTAAATAAGGTTATTTTTAACTATATTAATAAAGCCGCTTTATAAGATAATATTATTAGACTACTTAAAGGCTATAGCCTAAGCTATACTTACCTTATAGAAAACGTCTCTATAAAGTATATTAAAGACTACTTTAAGTTTAAAGACTATACTAGAGTTAAAATAACTAGATTTATAGTAGGAGTAGTATTTACTATATACTTTAAGAGGGTAACTATTTAGGAAGAGAGCTAAAGCAATTATTAAAGCTATAAATTTTATTAGTTAACTAGATAATATAATATATCTTAGGAAGTTTAAGAGGTACTTATCTAAGTCTAGTACTATTAAGTTATAGATCCTTAATATCTTAAGGAAATTAAATAGTTTATTAAGAGATTCTAAAAAATTCCTACTTATATATTTAAAGAAAGTAGTAAAATAGGTTATAGAAAATAGCGTTTATATATCTTCTCTACTTCTTTATACTTAATTAGATCTCTCTATAAGGCACTTTTTTATACGCTAATATTAGGTATTAATAGATATTATACTATTTAGAAAAAGGGCGACTATATTAATCGCTAAGATCTATTTAAACAGATCTTTTATTATTTTCTCTTTTAGTATTTATAAAAAGGCCTTTTTAGCCTTCTTCTTAATTTCTACTCTTAGAGTAATCTTATTAGTAACTATAACTATACTTAGGAGTATACTTTTTAGAAGAGTTAATAAGTAGTCTTTCTCTAGCTACGTAGCTAAGTAGCGTATAATTTATCTAAATCTACTAATATTAGTAAAAAAGAAGTAAAAGATATTTATAAAGGGGAATAGTAAATAAGAATATATATTAACTGTTATAGTATTTCTAGATTGTTAAAGAGATTGCCTTATAGTTTTATAGTACTTATTAGTTTTTATATTTTTCCCCTCTAAGATATAATTAGATATATTACTATCTATAAAGAGTATTAGACAGCTATTAAAGACGCTAGAAGGATTAAGATAAAGATATACCTTACTTAAGTTTTATTTAATTATAAATCTTTAGGCCCTCTTTAATCTAAATAACGCTTAAAGAGCAATTAACTTTTTTATATTACTAATTAGTAAAATTAGACTTAGCTATTATATATTAGAATAAGATATATATTTAATAAGTATCTAAAGTCTATCTAATTCTAGAAGAGCGGCTTCGCCTTCTTATATAGAAATACTAAGCTAGTAGGTATAGTTATAATACTTTATAATTAATAAAACTAATAGTTAGTTAGTAAATTTATTTAGCTTTATATAAGACTTCTATAGTAGTTAAATATAGACTTTATTAAGGGCTAAAATAGGGTATTTTTAAATTAAAAGTAGTAGTATTTACTATAACTATCTTAGGTAGAACGTAGACTATAATAGGGATCTCTACTAGAGGCCAATTTAGAGCTCTATCTAGTTAGTATATTTACTCTTATCTAACGTTAAAATAATATCTACCTCTCTCCTACTATACAGGTTATAAACTAGCATTTTAAATAAATTACCGCTAGTCTACTATCTTATACCTTAATAGTAAGTAATTTATAGTTACTATAGCTAATCTAAATAATACCTCTTAGATTATACTGCCTAATAAAGCTCGACTTAAGGAGAATTATATCAACTTTATAATACTTATTTAGCCGTTAAGGTAAAATAAATAAATATACTTTATATAGTAGGTCTAGATTGCGCTATTACTATAAAAGTATAGATCTAGAGCTACTTATTTACTTAAAATATATAAAGTAGAACTAGTAAATAGTAAATTTTAAAAAGGTTATTATTAAGATCTATAACTACTATTATACTTGTTAGAATCTAGAAGCTTATTTTATTACAACTTATATAGTAAAAGTAGCTAAGGAGAGCCTATTAAATAGGTAGGCTAAGCTACCTAGTAATATCTTATTTATTCTATATCTATAGAGGTATAGTATAGGGCGGTTATCCTTAATAAGAGAAGAATCTCTATTTTCTATAAACTAGTTTATAAAGCCTATAGTATATAATTAGTTCTTATATTTACTGGGAAAAATGCTATAAGCTTTATATTACTTAATTCTGTTCTACCTTGTAGTAATATACTAATTACTATTAATACAGTTCTATTACTTCTATAAGACAGCTACAACTGTTAGTTATTTTCTATCTAAACTGCTTGGCTTATAGGTAGTACTATAGTTTTTATAATATTATAGTAAAATTAGTTTATAGATATTGTCTAATAATTATAGTTATAGTAACTACACTTAAATTATTATTTAGTATATAATATCTTTCTTACTATTAGCTTCTTAGTACTAGACTTGTATATAGAGATAGACTTAACCTAGATATAGAATTTTAGAATTAAAATATAATAAATAGTTTCTATAGCTATATAAAGTATAGATATAAGTTAGGTTACAGTATATAATATTCGACTTAGTATTTTACATTATTATTTAGACTACTAGCAAAAAACTACTTTTAGTTAAGCATTAGTAAAACACCTTAAAATTTAATTATAACTAGAAAGGAATAGAGCCCTTTTTATATAATAATATCAATATCTATATAAGATATATAAAACTAGCGATACTTAGCTAGAATACTAAGTTAATATAAAGTTAATATACCTTAATATAGCTAGTATTACTCCTAAGCTTACCTAAATAATCCTATAGCTAGTAGATTATATAAATACTTCCTATTTCTATATTATTTAGGATTTTAAAGTTACTACTATAGAGTAATATAGAATCTCTATAGCCGTAGTTACCGTCGTTGAACGGTGTAATATCTAGTACTATAGAGATACTTAGTAAATAATATAATAACCTCTATAAGGTATCTTACGTCTACCTCTTCTACCGGCCGCTTTCTAGCTCTATACCTCCCTAAATATTATATTATCCTTGCTAGTAGTACTCTTATCTTTAATACTAAACTAGTATATATTACCTATAATACTATTAGTTAATATAGAGGTAGATATATAGCTGTTCTCTAAGTAGTATATAATAACCTAAGACCTAGGGCTAGCTTTTAGTCTAGAGAATCTATTAGCTTAGAACTATAAACCTTAAAAGGGACTATAGAAGATCTACTCTAAGGAGTTGCTAAGTAGTATATATATATTACCTTTATTAGGGTCTTAATTTATAATATAAGTAGCTAGTAGATCTATTAGTAGTATAAGATTAAAGAATAGTAGAAGATCTTACTATAATTATAAATAAAGCTAAGATCTCTAATAGGCTAACTGTCTATACCTATTATTTGTATATTCTTAACCTTAAAAGAGGGGCTATTAGTTATATTAGTAAGTTACTATATAAATAGTATATTATCTATCTATAAATAACTAGCTATAGTAGTTGCTAAGCAAGCGAAGTAAAATATAGATAACTAGGCTAATAATTTTATATTAGTTTCTTTAGAGTAATAAAACGTAGTTATAGAGGCTATAGTACTTGATCTTTTCTATTTATATTTCTTTAACGTTCCTAGAAACAGGAACGCTAGAGGGACTATTTTAGAATATACTATTAGTATAGCTAAAAATTGTTCTGTTTTAAAATTAGAATAACTAAATTTGTTTTCTCTACTACTAGGTATTAGAGTCTCTAAAGTAGGGATAATTACTAAAGGTAAAAAGTAAATAGTATACCTTAGAGTAGTAATAATTAAATAGAGGCTAAGTAAGAGTAGTAAATCTTTTACCCTATAAGCAGACAATTATTAATATTAAAGGGGGTATTAAAATATAAGTACTAAGTAATTTATTATAATCTAGTAAAGGATCTTTACTACTGTCTAGAAGTTATTTATATTTAGAATCTATAAGTATTAATATTAGTAGTATATAAAGAGTTTATATATAGAAGAGTAAATAGTATTTATTATATATTAGCGTAGGAGGGTAATCTATATAATATATATATAAGAGATAACTAATATCTATCTCTAGGTTACTAGATACTCTCTATAACTAGATAAACTATTAGTACTTTAACTTTTAGGAACTAGAAAATCTATACGTATAATAAATATTACTAAAAATCTATAGAATTAGTCTATTATAGCTAATACTATATATCTATAATCTATCTTTCCCTAAAAATTATGTTTATATTATTACCTCTAAGCCTAATTTATACAGCGCTTTTTTTTATAACGTAACAGGCTTCTCTCCTAATAGTACTAACCTTAAGCCTTTATTGCTCTAAATTTTAATAGAATAACCCTATCTAAGCCCTAAAACCTCCCCTGATGCTAGGAAGTTATTATTAGCCTTATACGCGCTATCGCGGGAAAATTCATAACGTACTAGACGGGCGAGTCGGCAGGACGGGCGAGTCGGCAGCCTCTGCTAAGACCCTACCAAAATCACGACTATCATCCTTCAGATCAGTATGCCACAACGTATTAACGCGAAACCGACTTCAGATGAGGCTCAAATACAGCTTGCACTTAGAGCTCTTCAATTTAATTAAAAATTAAGCCTTACACGCGCTGCACAGCTCTATAATATTCCTCGAACTACCCTCTCTAATCGACGCGCTGGAAAGCTATCTCGACGCGATTGTACGCCCAACTCAATGAAGCTCCTTAAATCTGAAGAGCAGGCAATTGTTTAGCATATACTTGACCTAGATACGCGAGGATTTCCGCCCTGGCTTGCTGCTGTTCGAGATATGGCTGATTCTCTACTCGCTGCGCGTTATCGAGACCCTGTTGGCGTAAACTGGGCGAAAACCTTTGTAAAGCGGATGCCTGAGCTAAAAGTCAAGTTCAATCGAAAGTACGACTATTCAAGAGCTAAATGCGAGGATCCTAAGGTTATAGGAGACTGGTTCCGCCTTGTACAGAATATGAAGGCTAAATACGGTATCCAGGATAAAGATATGTACAACTTTGACGAATCAGGCTTCATGATGGGCGTAATATCGACAGGAGCAGTAGTCACAGGCTCTGAGAGACGGAATCGGCCAAAGCAGCTCCAGCCTGGCAATCGCGAGTGGACTACAGTCATCTAGGGCATCAACGCGACAGGATGGGCGATACCACCTTTCATCATCTTTGCAGGCACCTACCACCTCTCTGCGTGGTATAAAGAAGACGATATTCCACCAACCTGGGCTATACAGGTTACTAATAATGGCTGGACAACAAATAACGTTGGTATTGAGTGGTTGAAGCACTTTGACGCGCATACAAAAGATCATATTGCTGGTGTCTATCGATTGCTAATAATCGACGGCTATGAGAGCCACGAATCGCTCGAATTCAAGCAGCTCTGCAAGGAAAAGAATATTATCACTCTCTATATGCCTCTACATTCGTCGCACCTGCTGCAGCCACTAGATGTGGGTTGTTTCTCGCCTTTGAAGACTGCGTACGGGCGCCAAGTCGAGCAGCTGATGCGCGGCCATATCAACCATATCACGAAAATCGAGTTCTTGCCCTGCTTTAAAGCAGCTTTTGACGCAGCGATTACGAAGAGCAATATCTTAGGTAGCTTTCGAGGCGCTGGCCTAGTTCTATTCGACCCAGAGGCAGTGCTATCGAAGCTTGAAGTTCGACTGCGTACACTAACACCCCCTGCGATCGAGCAAGCTCCTTGGGAGTCAAAAACACCAAGTAATCCTATCGAATTTGGGTCTCAATCTGCGTACGTTCGATCAAGAGTTCAAAATCACCTAAATAGCTCACCAACTTCGATGGTTAATGCGCTTAATCAGCTTACTAAAGGCGCTGCGCATATGGTGCATTCTATCGTACTATTACGCTCACAGGTCGTTGAGCTTCAAGCAGCTAATGAGGCCGCCACACGACGTCGATCGCATAAAAGAAAGCGAGTACAGAAGGAAGGTAACCTAACAATTGAGGAAGGCGCTCGATTAACTGCTCTAAAAGAGTTTAGCGCTCGTAGCGATGGGAAGAAGGGTAGGAAGAAGGCGCGCGCTGATAGAGGTGAGCCAACCCAAAGGCGCTGCAGGCAGTGCGGCAAGGCTGGGCATAACTCAAGGACGTGTAAGAACGATACTATAGATATCGAAGAATAGCTCTAGCGCCTAATCTCTATGCAGGTTCGTAGGAAGCCTTCTTAAGAACCTATAATAGTCGTGATTTTGGTAGGGTCTTGGCAGAGGCTGCCGACTCGCCCGTCCTGCCGACTCGCCCGTCCTGCCGACTCGCCCGTCTAGTACGTTACAGGGTTGCTATATTGACTGGTACTTCCGGTGGAAGCGAGACTCCAATCCTGGCTAATGTAAGATAACTCCGCACGTCTTATCTTATCATCTGTAGGGTAATTTAATATAAGATCTGTGGCTGTGCGGATCGCACGAGCTCTCAGAAGACAATTAAATCCGACTTAGGATTAGGAGTAGTGCTAAGACTTAAAGGGCTTAGCGCTTCTTTAGTCAGCTAACACGCCTTAGCGTTAAAACCGCTTAACGGCTATTCTAACTTACAGCTGTGATGATGGCTATACTTGGCCAGGCACTACGCTATCTAGAGCTGCATACAGTACTCTCCGGATTGTTGTCGAGATAAGGACACAATGCGCAACCACGATAATGCTTCAGAAACGATGGATGCGGTTTATAAGACTTTGTCTCTCGATCCCAATCGTAGAGAGATCAGGCTGCTCAAGATAATCACAACTGCCCCTCAAATCTGCTGCAAACTCATCATCAGCATATCGCTATCAAAGAAGAACAAAAGAAATCACAAGCGAAATTATTGCGCCCTGTCTTACGTTTGGGGCGATCCGAATAATCTTCGAGATATCGAGGTCAATGGAGCACCTCACAAGATCACAAAAAATCTAGCAGAAGCACTTCGCAATGTCCAATTTCATTGGGCCAGGGTAAATCCCAATCACGAAGAGACCGAGATGCTTCTCTGGGTTGACGCGATATGTATCAATCAAAAGGACTTGATCGAGAAGAAGCATCAAATACCTCTCATGGGAGACATATATGCTTCTGCAGGTATCACATTCTGCTCCCTCAGTCCAAAGACTACAAGAACATCACTATCTCTTGCTCTTGATCGTGTGTCTGAGTTAGCGCGACGTCTGGAACATAATAGCAGCGATGATGAATCAGAAATCGTGCCCGATCCTGTCAAAATATTCGAGACTCTACACATTTCAGGCGCAGGGCCGGAGGAAACCACAAACGAAACAGAACAACGGGAAGCACGTGGCTCTGATGACTCCCAGTTCGACATGCTTCTCGAGCTCATGGGCCTACCATACTGGACGAGAGCCTGGATATTCCAAGAGCTCGTGCTCTCGAAACGACTAGTATTCTTCTACAGAAACCGCTCGATAGGGTTCAAAGCACTTTCTCGAGTTATAGAGTGGGCGGGCGCCGTCTCGCAGAGTGCCAGCTCATCGTCTCTGCCGCTAGGGGTCCGTTATGCCATTAGAGCGCTCTGCACTGATTCTGTGATCCGGCAGACCAAATATACTCGAAAGATTCTATTGACACGAAAAAGCACAACTGATCTTGTGGTGGAAGATGTGGTTGTGCAATGGCTTGGAGAGTTTGGCACGAATTTGAGCGCGACGAATCCGAAGGACCATGTGTATGCTCTGCTCGGGATATCTGGCCTTGCTATTGAGGCGGACTACGACAAGAAGACTTCAGTGGCTGATGTCTATATCACCTATTGTGAACGAATGATGACTTCTACTCGACAAATGCCTTCGGCATCACTTGCATTTTTGCGCTCAGCTGGACGAGCCAATGGAAGCCCCGGACCATACAGCTTGCCGACCTGGGTCCCAAATTTTCCGCATTGTGCGAGTAGTAAAGCTTGTACTGTGCGGCCGTTTCCTGGTCATGAGGTTCCGAGATGTGACGCTTGGAGTACGTTCGTTGAGGCCGCTGGTGATACGAAGATTGATGGGCGGACTTTAGTGACCACCTATTTAACCGTTGACATCATCGAGGATATCAGTGGGACCTTCGGTGACTCGACGGCTGTACGATTGAACTTTCTATCCTCCGTATTCAAAATGCTGAGGCATCTGTACGACGACAGTGGTCGACCATACTCTAACAATCATCCATTCATCAAGCTTGCCAGTGCATTCTGCCAAGCAAGGATAGACTGGGAATCGCCAGAGGTGATGCGAGTAGCAAGAATGTTTCAACTCGCCGTGTTGACAGCAGAAGACGAAGCTCCCAAGGACGAACGTGTGGTCAAAGCACTTGGCAAAAACTTTGCTCAGCAGATTTGTTGTGACATAGAAGAGATTAGTGATCGAATGGACAGCATGGGCTGGGTTGAAGCCATGTCAGCAAAGAGAATCACTCTCTTCTGCATAGAACTGGTCTCCATGAATCCGTTCAAGGATAATGGGTCTGCACATGAAATTTTCGCTGATCAATTGCGCCATTCATTTGACGGCATGCAGATTGCCCGAATTGCTGGAGGGGATTTTGTGATAGTTCCGTTGGCGGCTTCGATTGGAGATAGGATTGTTCTACTTGGAGGATATAATGACGTTTGTTTGATCCGAGAAGAACGGGGTTATTTCTCGTATATAGGGCCTGCAGGTATAGCGACAGAAATCGTCAACGAGAAGGTCAGCCAGGCGAGGCAAGAAACGCAGCTTATTCGTATACGATAAGGTAGATATTTTATGAAAAGAATCTAAATTTCCTATAAAGAATCGAGCATATATCATTCAAGCATTGATTAGATCGATGTGTCATAACTATGACTTGGCGTATAAATTCGAGGTTGTGTGCTGATTGAGATAGCATTGAGGGCGCCTTTTGACTTGCCAAAGGTATAGTGTTGCGCTGTTCGGTGCCGGTTCAACCCAATCAACCAGCAACTCAGTTTTTAAAAGCTGTTGAATTCGGCGACTGAGTAAAAATAGCTTCATAGATCCAGACTTCTCACGAGAGAGAGGAACGCCCAGGAAAATTATATGCTCTAGCTAAAGAATAGAAAGCCATTTTTTTGCAGGCAAGCAAGGAAAGTTATACACATCTATTATAACTATCTAAAACTTAAGCCAATCTATAAGCTATTAATATCCCTGGCGATACTATAGTATCTTTTCGTAAGTTTACCTTAAATAGCCTTACCCTAGTACTAGAAAACTAAAGACGTTATATAGAGGATAAATACTAGTATTCGCAGATGAATAGTAAATGGGCACGGCGGTAACAAGTGGAAGTTCAGAGTAGTATGACCAGCGTGAATAGCCTGGCGGGGGTGCTGCAGTACCAGGGAAAGTACGAGGCGGCCGAGGCGATGAACCGGCGAGCGCTGGAGGGAAAAGAGAAGGCGCTGGGGAAAGAGCACCCCAACACGCTGATCAGCGTATACTGCCTTGCCTTTCTGTTGCATCGTTGGGGTCGGTACGAAGAAGCTATGCTGCTATACAACAGAGCTTTATCTGGTTACACTACGACTCTCGGCCCGGACCATCCGACAACTCAGGCATGTCTAGATCATCAGCTTTCGCTCAGGCAGCTGTTGCGCAGACATAGAACTAATAGTTCAAGTTATGGTTCAAGGCATGAGGTTGCAGACGAGAGTACCAATCTGCTTAATCCTGGCTTCCTAGAGAGTAGTCTACTCAGATCCGAGTTACCCCCAGAAAATAGCTGGTAGCGAAAGTTCAAGTCATAGTTCTGTTAGATTGATGTAGGATAATAATGTGGGATGATTCTGATAATGGATTATAGATTGAATTGTCTTCCTGTTCTGCGTCTGTATCTGCTCTTATATGTATATAAATATAAGTTTCTCTGTTATAGTATTATCCTTTGTCTTTAACATGTACGCAAACGTATAAGGTACCGCTTACAGTATCTTAATACAGAACATTCTATAACTAGGAGCAAACTACACCTATTTGCTGTCTATCTGGTGAATGACAGACATAGGTAGAGCTTCGCAATTATCCTAAGTAAACATTTCGGGATCCTTACTAGAAACCACGGTTAGTCACGTGACAAGTATAATCTAACAGTAATAGAACGGCCGACGATCCACCTGTATACAAAGTCATAGACTGCTTTCTACAGTTTATATAGCGACGCCATACAAATAAGGGAAGAGCTACTATAACTATGCAAGCTAGTTGATCTTAGGCTGTACTTAGACTTTTTTAGCTAGACTGTTACCATCTTAAGATAGACCTCTAATCTGATAGGTTTAAGACATGAGGTTGCAGACGACAGTACTAATCTGCCTAATTCTAGCTTTCTAGAGAGTAGTCTACTTAGATCCGAGTTACTCCCAAAAATAGCTGGTAGCGAAAGTTTAAGAAGAATGTATACAAGGTATAAGGTACTACTTACTATATACTTTATTTACTTGTAGTATAATACAAAATAAACTTAATTATAGAGTACAAGTAAATAGTATAATAAGTATATATTATAGTAGTAAGTTAGATTACTAAAGTAGTATAGCGTTAAGAGTTACTACTACCTACTATAAGAGTAGCCGACCTATTCCTACTCTAACCTTATACTAGAGGCAATAGTTTATAGATATAGCTGAGAAGAGTACTATATATAGCTCTAGATAGTATAGTACCTAACTAAGTATAGCTATTATTATAGCTATAAGTTAGAATAGCTATTAAGTAGTTTTAACGCTAAAGTGTATTAGCTAACTAAAGAAGTACTAGGCCCTTTAAGTCTTAGTACTACTCTTAATTCTAAGTTAGATTTAATTATCTTCTAAGAGCTTATACAATCTATATAGCTATAGATCTTATATTACTCTATAGATAATAAAATAAGATATATAGAGTTATCTTATATTAGCTAGAATTAGAGTTTTACTTCTACTAGAAGTACTAGTTAATATAGTAATCTTATATAAATTTGCCTGTAATAGTACGTATAAGGTTAATAATAACTTCTAAGCCTTAGAGAGTAATTTATAGCTAAAGTAAGATTATTCTATAAGAATTTAGATTAATAAAGGCTTAAAGTTAGTACTATAGAAAGAAAGGTTAGTTATATTATAAAAAAAGGTACTAGATAGATTAGGCTTAAAGGTAATAATATAAACGTAATTTTTAGAGAATAATAGATTATAAATATTTAGTATTAGCTATAATAGACTAATTTTATAAAATATTAGTAATATTTATTATATATATAGGTTTTTTAGTTACTAAAAGTTAAAGTACTAATAGTTTATCTAGTTATATAGAGTATCTAGTAATATAGGGACAGATGTTAATACTATAGTTATATAACTAAATATTGGCTTCTAGAACCTATATACTACTCTAGAAAGCTCTAGAGTATAGTATATAAAATAATATTATCTTAAATTACTATCTACGTAATCCTCCTTTTAGACTATTTTTAAAACAACTTCCTTAAAATTTACCTCTTATAAGTACAGGTAAATTAAGAGTAGACAGTTCTAGAAAGAAAGATACTTTCTTATTTATAACGTTCTTTACTACAGTTTCGCCTAATATTATATTTAATAACGATTATTTTAATATATTAACTCTTTTAGTCCTCTTAGCTCTTCTCTTCTTAATTATACGTATAGTCTTTAAACTAGATTATATATCTATCTTCTTTATATCTTTAGATAGTTAGTTTATAGACTTAGGATATAATCGCTGTTTGCTAGTATTAGAAGGTATAAGTAATTGGCTAGAAATACTTATAATCTATAAGATCTTCTATAAGAATTCCTCTAAAGTTATATAAGAATAGCTGCCCTCTTTCTCTTAAAAACCTATAATTAATACGACGTTAACGTCTAGCTCTCTATATTAGTAAACCTTATTCTCTAATCTATATAATTGTTTTTTTAGCTATTTGTTTTAGTCTCTAGTCGACTACTCTACTATAGCTATAGGTATATAGAGTAAAAGATAGATTCTATTAAGCCTATAGAATACTATTATATATTAAACTACAATTATATTTCTAAAAAAAGGAGAGATATCTTAGAGTAGACTACTTCTAACCTCTATTATATATTTATAGAGATCCTAATCCTTCTATAGTCGCCTCTATATTCTTTTATATTTTTAGTATAGATTACACTCTTTACGCGGTTTCTAATTACTATTAAAGAGAATTAGATAAGTAGTATAGCTACTAATATTAAATTTAAACGCTACTAGAGAAGGGTACTAGAACTAGTACTCTACTAAGTACTAGGTTTTTAGTTATACTTTATTTATAAAAGCCGTCAATATACTACAGCTCTAATTATTTTATATTTTCTCTAAAACTATACCTTTAAGAGATATAGTTATCTATTATATAGCTTAATACTTTACTTATTCTATCTATTACTTAGATTATTCTCAGTTAGGTAGCAGTTAAAAAGTACAATTATACTATAGATAGACTTCTAACTATTATAATTAACGCTAGTTAAAGACTTAATAGTCCTATTACTAAGTTTTTCCTACTCTATTTTATTAATTACTCTAATATAGAAAGTAGAAAGCTAGCTTAGCTGTTACTAGGTAAGTATATTATATATTATACTTTTTAAGCTAATAATAGTTAAAGCCTATCTTAGGAGGTAATTTAGATAATATGTTTATTACTACTAGCTCTTTAATCGTCTTAGGGATAGCCGATCAAGACGGCTTTATAGGGACTAAGGCTACCTTACAACTTATATAGTTCTTTCTACTTAAATTTACTTACTATATAGTTACTTTATCTAGTAGAGTAATAAAGTAATTTAATAGTACTATAGAAACGATAATAAGTAGAGATAAAGTAGTTATACCTATTAATAATATATTCTATAGTCGATAACTATATAATATTTATTATTCTATTACTACTTCTATATAAAGAAAGGTAGCGTCGTAATAGGGGATTATATAGTTATTTTTATTTATAAAAGTACTATAAATTATTTAGCTTACTATTTAAAGAATAGAGGTATTGTCTCTATTATAATTTATATTAGTATTAATATTATAAGGTAGCGTAATACTAGGTAATACTATTCTAGTAATAAAAAGCGCTATAATTAAAAATAAGTTCTAACTTTAGCCCTAAATTTAGAAGATTTATTATTAAGCTAAGTCGACTCCTAATTATTACTTATTTAACTTCTATTCTTCTTTAATCTCCTTATATAGCTCTTAGAAGTTTATAAGTACCTACTAAAGAGATTTAACAACTTAACTTACTTCTACTATAATATATATCCTTATATAATAGCTTATACAATATCTATTCTATTTATAGTTAAGCTTATATCTTAACTAGTTATTCTCCTATATCTTCTACTTAATTAGCTGCGAAAGATTTAGTATAGATATCTTCTTTAACCCTTCTAAATTTTTATTAGTATATTCTATCAGTATAGATAGTCTATCTTTATAGGTAGCTTTTGCTTTAATAGTATCGTCTAAGAGAGGCCTATAAAGAGGGGTTATTAGAAGGATTTTAGTTCGCTTATATCTAAGTATATTACTAATATTTTAGCTACTTATACTTCTAGTAATTATAACTATACTTATATACTACGTATTAGGTTTAATTATACTTAGGGCTATTTTAGAGCCTATACCTAAAGTTAGAATAGGTAGAGATCCTAAATAGAGTCTTTTAGATTTAGGTTAAAGTATAACGTTACTTTTAGAGATAATATATAACTATAATTTTATAAAATATAAAAGTAAAGTAGATAGAAAAGTAAAATACTATTATATAAAAAATAAAAGTTTATATACTATCTATCTAATATATTTTCTCTTACGGGTCTTCTTAGAAGGTATATTATATTACTTTAATACCTCTTTACTTTTGTCTTTACTATCTCTCTTCTTCTTATTAATACTTATAGACTCTTTAATAGGTAATAATCCTATCTCTTAAGGCTCTATTATACGATTATTTCTCTTAAGTTTATTAAACTTTTACTTAGAGTTAAGGATAAAATTAGCAGTATTTATTAATATATTTTATATATTAGTCTTTTTCTTCTCTAGCTTTATAATCCTAGCTTTAAGCTAATCTATCTTTATTTTTACTTTACCTATCTTAGGCTCTAGAGAAGTCTAGTAAGTAAGACGTTATTTATACTTTTAGACTACTAATTACTAGATAAGAATAGTTATCTACACGCTATCTAAATCCTTCTATAAAGACTAGTATTTACTTATTATATTAGCTAGGTTATTAAGGGCTTTTTTATACTAGGTATAGAGCATTTAATACGCCTAAAAGGCTTAGATATTATATTATTTTTTATCGTAATATATATACTTGTACGCCGCGTATTTCCTCTATAGAAAAACAAGCGTATATTAAAACTTATAAAGGTCTTTATAACCAATTTCTATAATTCTACTAGTATTATAGAGACTTTAATTAATAGAGGCTAGCTAGTAGTCTATAAAGACTTAGCTGTTATTATAATACTTAGAGGATTCTCCTTTCCTATTAATATAAATTACCTAAAAAAAGTTAGCTAAAATAAGAAATCTAATAGTAAAGC
This sequence comes from Lophiotrema nucula, assembly GCA_010015825.1. Classification (NCBI taxonomy): domain Eukaryota; kingdom Fungi; phylum Ascomycota; class Dothideomycetes; order Pleosporales; family Lophiotremataceae; genus Lophiotrema; species Lophiotrema nucula. The sequence continues at coordinate 21,305 of ML977392.1, forward strand.
TCTTATAGATACTACGCCTTATTACTTAATACTCTAAATAGTTAATTAAAAGGCTATAGTTTTAGAAATTCGCTTATTAACTAGTAGTTTAGTTAAGAAATCTTTAGTATATTTATAAAGGTTAAAGGAATAAATTACTATTAAATAGACTTTAATAGCTCTAATCTCAGAATAGGCGCCTTTATAGACGTTTCTATTAATAGATAGGTATAGAAGTACCCTATCTTAATAGTATAGTTAATAAGTAAATATAGAGTACTTAATAAGTAGTAATTAGTAAAATTGATTTATAAACGAGATAGGAAAGGGCCCTTTAAGAAACTCTACCTACTATTCTCTATACCTTATATACTTAAATAAGAAATATTAGTAAATTAACTCTATTAATTACTACTTATCAAGTACTCTACGCCTCGATTTATTATATTTTAAAAAGCTTAAATATTTTTCTCTTAGATTTAAAATATAGTATAGCTATAAAGATCTTTTAATAGAAAGCCTCTACTAATCTAGGGTGTAAGGTATCTAGTTCTACTCTACCTAGGTACCTATTATAAGACGTTATCCTAGCCGCTTAGTAAACTAACTAAGTCTTATCTCTACTTATATAGCCCTTTAAATATAGCCTTATATATATATATAGATTTAGTATCTAACTTTCGTTTACTACTCTACTTTCTACTACTAGTACTTTAATACTATCTATACCAATTATAGACTAGCTTTTACTAAATTAGTAGGAGCTAATCTAGAATAAGTATAGCTAGTATTAGAAGAAAGTCGAACCTGTATAGAGCTATAAGCAGCTGTTATATATCGCTTAAAAAAAACTATTAGACCCTATCTAAATCTATCTATTATTACTATATAGAATTAGAGTATTTTCTAAATTTATACATTCTTAAAGCTTCTAACTATATAATATAGAGGTTAGCTACTCTTTACTACCTAAGAGAAGGCTTATTTCTAAACTATATAGGTCTAGTTTTAATCCTAGAAAATAACCTAGTTTAGAGTTTTACTCTAGTATTACCTTAAACTATATTATTAGCTATATAGTCTAATTAAGAGTTCTCTACAATATAATTACAAAATTTACTAATATATTTCTATTATATCTCCTACTTAGGTACTTTACCTTTAGAGTTATATTGCTAAAAAGCTCTATTGAGATAAGAATTGTCTATATAAATCTATTACGTATAAAAACCTATATAAGAAGCTTTAGCTATTTATAATAAAGGCTAAAGATAGGCTACTAAAAAGTAGAGAAAAACTAGACTAGGTAATAGGTAGGGCGTACGCCTAGCTTAATATAGAATAGAATAAATAGATAGAATTATTTAAGAAGAAAATTATAATAAGTTTAGAAATAGAAAGGTTAGTAGCTCTAATGCTAGATAATAAGAGAGAGGAGTATAATATATTTTAGAGGTTGTTATCTAAGAAGTAGGGCTTATATTTTTCTTCTATAAATAGGTTACTAGTGTGCTGTAGGCGATGTAATTGCCAATTAGGTAGTAAGTACTATATAGAGAGGTAGCTTACCTATAAGGGTAGGCTATCAAGCTATCTATTAACTACTAGACATTACACTTATAGAATAAGTAATATATAATTCTTTTCTCTTTAGCTATTAATTTTTACTCTTATTATAATAGTATTTAAGTATCCTACTAGCTGTAAGTTAACTAAATTCTATATACCCTACTACTAATATAAATTAGTAATACCTAAGGGGCTTAATAGTCTACTAATACTTAGTAGTAAATACCTAATAGAGTAAGGATCTATAATAATAGTATAGTTAGATACTACCTAGTATAGAGCACCTATCGTCTATAAGTAAAAGCTAAGTCTATAAAGAATTATTATCTATATTGTCTATATCGTCTATATCGTCTATTATCTATCGTCTATAAGTAAATACTAAGCCTATAAAGAATTATTATTATATATAGAAAACCTAGCTAGAATAGAAGACTAATTATATAGCTAGACTAGAAGACCCTAAAAATTACTAAAAATTACCTTTTATTAAACTTAGGGGAAGAGCTAGACTAAAAAAGCTATAGTAAGCTATAAAGAGAAATAGTAAGCTATAAGGGTTAATACTAGTTAGCCTAGAACGTTTAACTAAGAAAAAGTAGTAAAGAGATAATAAATACTTTATAGTAATATACGCTAGAGAAAGTTATTAAGAAACTAGTTATTTAATATTAAGTCTATTATTAAGTTAAATACTTACTATAAGTTAGTTATTTATCTAGAAGCCCTTACTAGAACATCTTAGATATATATATTACTTATCCTTTATATTTAGCCTTTATACCTTAGTATATTTAAATACTCTAGCTATCTATATACTTATTATAACTACCCTATTTAAAGAATCTAAAAGTATTATATTTAATACTCTTACTAAGAATATAAAGTAATTTATTCTAATATATATTACTAGTAGTATAACTCTCTTTAATAGTAATAAAGTAACTAAGTAGTTAGAGGACTATAACTGTTAAGCTAAGAATACTAGGTATAGTAAGACTTAGTAAGTTAATATCCTTCCTAAATAGTACTAGCTATTAGTTAAGTAGTAAATTAAGAAGCTCTTTAGATTTAAAGATTATACTTAGAAAGTACTCTAAAAAAGTATAAAAAACTTCTAGTATAAAATTAATATAGTATATTATATAAATACCTAAATCTTTCTTAATATATATATTTTTAATACTACTAAGAATCCTCTACTACTTATTAAGTACTATATATTATTCCTCTTATATATAGAGACCTATATTAAAAATAGAAAGGTAGCTATAAAAGAGAAAGGCTACTACTTCTTCTATAGCTTGTCTAAAGATAATAAATAGGCTATACTATATAATATACTTAGCAGCCTAATACTAAAGGATTTAGCCTTATATAATATAGAAAGAATCTATTACTTTATACGTAGTTACTACTAAAAAGAAGAAAAAATCTAATTTTTAAATCTTAAGTATATCTATTAGTCTATAGTATAGGCTTAGCGTATTATTTAATAAGACTACGCCTATCTTTAAGTTAATATTAAAGCTATCTTAGAAGAAATAAATAGGTATTAGAATAAAAAGCTAGTAAAAAAGCTTTTTTTAAATAATATAAACTCTGCGATAGAGAATCTTGTAACTTAGTTTAAGAAAAAGTTAATAGTTAGCTAAATTAAAGCTTTCTCCTATATATTTACGCTTAAGCCTTTCCTCTATAAACTAGCTAATCTTTTATACTTTATTAAAATATATAGTATCTAGAAGCTACCTATAAACTATAAAAATAATAAGTTATATATTAGCTAGTAGAAGTAAATAGTTAATTTTAACTTAAGTACTTATTATATTAGAACTAATACTATAATAAATAGTTACTACTATATCTACTTTAAAGAAAAATACTAATAGTAAAACTATATAAACTTTCTAAGTCTAACTAAGCGTAGCTAGTACTACTAGATTATAAAAAATAAAGATACTAGAATATACTTAAAGTATTAGTATAGCCTCTATAGCTATTTACTTAGATCCTTTAATAAGCGTCTATTTTAAGGCCTATAACTATAGTAGATCTAGAATAAACTTAAGGAATTCTTTAATATTATAGACTATAACTTTAACTAGAACTAAGCTACTATAATAAGGCTAGAAAAGTTTACTTAGCCGCCTAGGCCTATTATATAGAAAAATACCTTTATAAATATCTCTAAAGTACTAAAGTAAAATATTATAACTACCTAAACCCTAATAGCTATAAAGATTTTTAGCCTATTTACTAAATTCTTTTTTAACTTAAAGTAATTCTAGTCTTAGTTTCTTAAACTAAATAATATAATTAAGGCCTTTACTCTTATTAATAAAGTTAATTAGTTTAATATTATTTCTACTAGTATATACGCTATAGTAGGTAAGAGGGTTAGAAAATAAAGTAAGCTATTAAAAATAAGAATTACTAATAAAGTAGTAGAGAGAGTATAATAAGAGATTAGAGAAAGTAAAGCTAAGAGCTAAATAGTTAGTAGGTTAACTTTAAAACTAATACTAGATTAAGCTAAAGATTTTAAAAACCTACTAGATAGTTAGTATCTATTTAATAGTATAAATAATATACTTAAAGTACTTTAGGAAGTACGCTTTTATAATATACTCTTTAATATTATTTATTTCTTACTTAGTATATAAAGCTCTAGATTATTAAAAAAAGTTAAATTTAATAACTTTACTAAATTAATAGAATCTATAACGCTTAAATTAGTTATAATAGCTATTATAAACTAAAAAGTTTACTCTATTTATATTATAGACCTTATATAGTTCCTAGCTATATAAGATTATATACTATAAGTAATATAGAAAGTAAAGAGTAATAAAAATAATAAGTACCTATAATCTTCTTAACCTAAGGTAAACGTTTATAAGATTATAGTAGATTTTTTAGCTAAGCTTAAGCTAGACTTATTAACTAATTAAGATTTAGTAGAATAGACCTATCTAAATCCTAATTAAATACTATTAACTAGCGCTAAGCTAAATTAAGATATATAATTTTCTTTTATTAGTACTCTATAACTAGAGGTCTTCTTTATATAGTTAAAATACCTAGTAATAGGCTATAAAGATACCTTTACTAAGGATTAGGATAAAGCTCTAGTAGAGTTTATAGATATAATAATAAAAGTAGCTAATAGAGGTATAATATAGTTAGACCTTCTAATAGTATAGGTAAATATTACTTATAATAGGCACTAGATAAAGTACCTAATTAATACTAAAGTAATAATAAATATTATATAACTATTAACTACTAATATACTAAAAATACTATATATTCTCTAGGCTAATAATAGTAGTAGAATTAGTAGTATATTTTTAGTAAATAGATTATAGAATATATTTATTAGAACTACGTAAAACGTCTCTATTACTATTAAAAGACTAACTATATATATAAATTTTTATATTATCTATAACCTTTAAAAGAGTATTATCCTTAAAAGACTCTAGTATATATTAGTTTAACTATTTATATAGTATAACGCGTATAGCTGTATCTAGTATTATATCTTTTTATTAGACAGCTAGTATAGCCTAGTTTTTATTATATTAAACCCTCTACTAATAAATAATAAGAGTTTTATAATAAGACTAAAAACTTTAAACGTTTAGTAGGTAGCCTTACTAAAGAAGACTACCTACTTAAGTGTATAGTAAACCTAGTATAACTATAAAAACTATTATATAATATTATAACTATATAGTCTTTCTAGTACTAAGTAATATCTTTAAGTATTTATACTTTATACTAACTAGTCTTAATACTAAATAGACTCTAAAGCTTTAATAAATTTAACTTTATATTTACTAATAAAAATTACTAGTAAATTAGTAAGTAGTATACTCTAAAATTTAAGGTTAGCGTAAATAAAGAACTAGAAAAAGTATTTAGCTTAGATATACTTTAAAAACTAATTATAACTAAGCTTAGTTACTAAGTATATAAAGAGTAAGCTATAAAGATAGTAGCTAAAGAACTATAAGTTAATACTTTCTATAAGATAGTAGCTAAGAAAGTATAACCTATTAATATACTATAAACTAAAAAACCTATAGAGTTTAGTAACCTAAAATAGTAAGATATTACTATTTAAAATTAGATACTCTATAATAGCTTTAAGTATTCTAATATTAGGCTATTTAACTATCTCTTTAAAAGGAGATATATAGTCTTTCTTTAAAGTACTAGGCTTACTTAGAAATAACTATCTTAGTAGAACTTTAAACTATAACTTCTACTATAAGAAGTATACCTTATAATAGAGATACTATTTAATAGAAAAGTTATAATTACTTTTATATAGATAGAATCTAGATACGTATATTCTAATATTAGCCCTCTATATAAGATTAGAACTATAAAATATAAAGTATAGTAAGTTAACCTTTTCTACTTACTAAAGAAGCTAGAAAATAAGTATATCTTAATAATTAATAAATGTATTAAGTAAGGAACGCTAGAACTATATAATAGCTAGTACTATAACTCTTAGTTCTTAGTCTTAAAAAAGAATAGAGATCTAAAGTTAATTAATAATATATAAAAAATTAATATAGTTACTATCTAGAATATAAATCTTCTACTATTAGTAGATAACTTCTCTAAGTAATATATAAGATATAAAATTATTATACTAATAGACTTTTTTTCTAGGTATAACTAAATTACGTTTTACCTATTAAGTTAGGATATTACTACGTTCTATATACTAGTTAGACTAGTTTACTACTATACTATAGTTTAAAGAGTAATAAACTCTATTATAGCCTTTCTCTATATTATTATAAAGATCCTCTTATAATACTTTCTATATAACTATATACTCTTTATTAATAATATAGTAGCTAGTAGCTTTAAGTTAACTTATAATAATAAAAAGACTCTCTTAAGTATTAAGTAATATATCTTTAAGTATATCTAGTAGCTAGACTAAATCTTAGCTAATATTAAAAGAGTAAATATAATAGTTTTAGTAAAAAAGTACTACTAAAAAATAAAAAGTCTTATTATTATTAGCTATAAAGTTAATACTAATAGTAGATATCTAAAATTAAGAAAAGTAGTAAAAATTATTAACTAGCTAGAATATAAGAATATTAAAGAAGTAAAGATATTTATTAGTATCTATATATACTACTATATCTAGGTTAAATACTTTACTATAATAGTATAGCTACTCTTTATACTACTATAAAAGGATATAGAATAGAGATAAAAAGAATAGTAGAGTTAAGCTATAAAAACTTTAAAATATAAGATTATAATAACGCTAGTACTAGCCTTACTTAATTATACTTTTAGACTTCTAATCTTTTTAAGTATAAATACTTTTACTAAAAAAGGTAGAGTAGTCCTAGAGTAAGTTAGATAGAATAGTTAAAAATACTTAATTTACTTTAAGAGTACTCTATAGTTAAAGGCTAAATTAAAATAGTATTTTACTAAGCTAGAATATAGAGCTATTCTTTAGGCTCTAAAAAAGTTTTACGCCTAGCTCTATAAAGTATACTTTATAATTAAGATAGATACTTAGACCTTAATTACTTAGCTTAATTATTTATTAATAAACCTACTAGGCTTACTAATAAATAAATAGCTTATAATAATTTTAATATAAGATTTTAATATTAAATATATTCCTAGAAAGATTTATACTATTATAAATAAGCTATTTTACTACCTAAAGTCTAATAGGTAGGAGATATCTAATAAAGTAAAAAAGGACTTAGAAGACTTTATTAATATATTACTTAACTATATAAAATTAAGTTATAATATAGTAGGTATAAAGTACTAACTTAGGCTTCTACTATTATAAATCCTATATAAATTTTATAATAATAATTTAAAAGCTATTACTTAGTTCTTAAAGATATTAAGAATACCTTTAGGATTAGATTAATCCTAAGCCTTATTCTAGAAAAAAGCTACCCTAATATTTTTTATAGTAAAAAGATTACTATTTAAAAAGAAGTTATAATACTAAGCTATTTAGTAAGTAGTAAATAGCTAAGATCTATAGCTAGTTATAATTTAGGAGGTCTACTATTAGCTAAAATATTAAGGCGTAAATAGTACTTTTAGTATACTTAAAATATAATACTTCTAAAAGAATATATAGAATATAGTTATAGAAGTTTTATAAGCCTGTTCTAAATACTAGGGGAGGTTAACCCTATAAAAAAGAAATATACTTACTATATCCTATACTACTACTATATAGAAATATATAGCTATTAATATTATCTATATACTAAAGAGTAGAGGTAAGTGCTTTCTTATTATTACTTAAAAAACTCTAATAGGCTAGCTAAAGGCTAAAGTACTTATAAAGAATAATTTAGTAGCTATTATAAAGTTTATATATAAAGATATTATCTATAAGTAGAGAGTCTATAGCTAAATATAGGTTAATAGTAGACTTAAAAATAAGGATATATTAAAGGCTATTCTTAAACTATATAATATTATCTGCCTATAAATCTTAGTATAGAATTTATAAGCCTAGAGATTTATTAAATATAAGTATATTTTAGTTTATAATACTCTTACGAAGTTACTTAGTAAGTAGGTAGATAACTTTTATATAATAATACTAGTAGAGAAATATACTATCTAAAAAAAGTATAGCTATTTAGTAATATAGCTAATAACTAGCTAGAACCTATAACTCTTAATAGAATCTACTTTACCTATATAGTAGATACTACTATAAAATAAAGTATAAACTTAAAATAAGCTAATCGCGATTTACGTAATATAACTTAATATATATAACTAAAATTTATAAAATATAATAGCCTATACCTAGAGACTCTAAGCCTAGAAAAAGGACTACTAGGATACTACTTAAGAGATTAAGTATTATATAATAAATATAGAAAACCTAGTTCTAGTTTAGGATAGCTCCTATTAGGTTAATATATTTATAAAAATTAAACTTAATATATACTAGATAGGCCTATACTAAGTAAGCTAGTTATTCTAAGACTAAGGCTACTATAAGTTAGAAAACCTTAATAATACCTTACTAGTAAATATAGTTCTATCTAAGAATATTAAGCTATTCTTTTAGCGCTTACTAGAAAATATTATAGAGAAAGATTATAAATATATCTACTTATAAAACCTAAACTACTAGTACTAAAAGTATAAATAGAGAAGAACCCTAGCCTAGTTTAACAGCTAGTAAATAAGACTACTAACTTTACTCTATTCCTAGTTATAGAAACTAGACCTACTTTAATAGTTATAGCTATTAAACTATTATTACTTAGCTAATTATAATCTAACTATTAAAGTAAATAGAGAGTTTAATAGATACTAGCTGCGCTAGTTTATATAAGTCTATTTAAAATAATAAAATAAGATATAAAAGTAAAAAAAGTAAATATATAAACCCTTACTCTAGAACTATTATATCTTTTTTATAAAACTTAGCTAATTATACTTATAGTTTACTAGACGTAAGTTATATATATTTATATATAAAAAGAGACTACTTAAAGACTCTAATATCTAATATATAAGATAGTATTAAAGAAAGTAGAAGAAAGGGACCTATATTATAATATTTTAGTAAACTATTATAAGTTTTACTTTAGTAAAATAGGTAAAATAGATAAGCTATTATAAAGTAGAAGTTATAACCTAGGTAACTATAGCTAAGTTAATCTTAGTAACTACTTTTAGCTAATTAATATTTAGTAAGGAGACCCTCTATTAAATCCTAATTAGCTAGTTTAATAATAGTAGCGTTTAGAATAGATACTATAGGTAGCTATATAGAGTAAAAGGTAAATTAGGTAAATTAAGTATATTTATAGGGACTACCTAGATTGCTCTAGCGTTTAGAAAAAAGTAAAATTTACTATATAACTAGTTAAAGTAGAAGAGGTAAATAATAGTATAGTAAGATTATAAATAAAGGAAATAGTAATAGCTAATAGCTTATATAATAAATTAATAAGTAATATAGAAGTATAAATAAAGTAAGGTATTATTACTATAAAACTTAGAGTAATATACTAGTAGTTAAAAATCTTAGTAGTAGTAGAAAAGTATATAAACGTAAAAAAACTTACTATTTTTATAGTTTCCTCTCTATTCTACTTCTAGACTTTCTAAGTTATAAGCTACTAGTAGATATAGCTAGCTTTAGTAACTATAAAATACTAGCTAGTAACTTCTTTATACTTCCTTACCTCTTTAGGATTAAGGCTAAACTATAATATAAAAACTATTATCTATAAATTTAAGTATAAGCCTTATTAGCTCTATTAAACTTAACTAAGACTTATACTTATATTTAGTAATATTATTAATTACCCTATAAAACCTTAGTTAGTATACTTTAGTATAAAAGCTAGTCTAAGTAACTAGGGGAATTATAGATAATAGTAAAATATTATAATATAAGTAGATAGTCTTTACTAACGCCTAGGCAGCCTAGTAAAGCTTTAAGTATACTAATAGAAAGGCTCTTATCTCTCTTACGCTCTTAAGCTTCCTCTATTTAATAGCTTAGTATTTCTTTAATTATATTAATACTTCTACTATAGATTAGCTAAGTAGCTTAACCCTCTTAGCCTTTTTATCTTTAAGATATTTAGTAGTAAAAGTAGTAAGTATAAAAATAGTAACTTATTAGTTAGAATATCTTACTTTAGAGTACCTAAGTTCTATAGCTAAATAATAACCTAAGGTTATATATAAGGATTATTATCCCTAAAATAGGAATAACTATTATAGAAATTATTAATATATAGGCCTAGGGAATTCTAGCTATTACTTAAGCTAACGTTTATAATACTATCCTTAAAAGCCTATCTATTTATACTTATAAAGTAGTATTATTTATAATAGTAGTTACTAACTATATTTATTAGAATAGTAGAGCTATAAACGTTTATAGTAGCTATAAGGCGCTTATTAGCTAGTATTCTTTTATTTATACTATATAAGACTAGCGTAGTAATAGGGCTAAGGACTTATTATAGTACTATTAAATTATATACTAGTAATAGGGAATAAAGGTAGTAGAGCTCTTATATAGAATTAATTTAATCTAGATATTATATAAAGTAATAAGTATTATATAGTATATTACTAGATAAGTAACTCTACTATTTACTACTAATAGAGTTAACGTTATAATATATAACTATCTAAAGTATATAACTAAGGGCTAGTTAAAAGAAACCTATATTACTAGTAAAGACTTTTATAAAGTATACTAGTATATTTACTATATATAAAAAGAATAGGATACGTACTATTAGAAGAATAAGAAAGTAAAGTCTAATATATAGCTTTTAAAAAAGGGTAATACTATACGCTTAGTTAATAAGTAACTAGAGTAATAGAGTATAAAGTAAATTAAGGATAACTAGTTAGTACTATAGATAGCTAATAACTAAACTAGCGTAGTCTTTATATAACTAGAGGATATATATTTTTTATATAAATAGTAGGAGATTAAGGCAGAACCTAACCTCCTTGCTAAGTATATCTACTTATATATAGAGCTTATAGAATAGGAGTATTATAATATAGTAAGGTTACCTACTTATATACGTTATACTAGTTTCTAAAGTTTACCTAATATCTATATAACTAGTACTATACTAATAACTAGTTAAAGCCGTACGAATACGCTTACGCTTACTCCTAATATTAGTAATACTCTAATAAGCTAGTATTTTACTTATAACTAAGATAATAAAGCTACTAGTAGTATAGGTTAACTATTAGTATAGCCTATAACTAGCCTAGTATAAGAAGCTTATTATAAAGTTATTAGTATAACTCTATTAAATACTAAGGCTATACCTTAAGTAGACTACTAGCTAACTAAATCTTAAGTAAAGTAGCTAATAAACTAGGTTTAATATAAGAACCTAGTTTAAGCTAAGTATATCTAGAATTACGTATTCTATAAAGAGGTATTTAATAGTATAGCCCTAAAAGACCTTAATAAAATACTTATAAATATTATTAATAAAAAATACTAGTACTATTTAAGCGTACCTTAAGTATAGTAAGATAAGATTTTAGACTAAGTTTAGTAAAAGATATCTAGTATAAAAACTTTAGACTTCCTTAACTAGTACTTTAAATATACTAGTACCTAGGCAACTAAATTACGCGTATACTTTAACTATACTTATCTTATTACTAGTAAAATAAGCCTTACTACTTAAAAGGTAAACTATATAAATTTTACTTACCTTCTCTTTCTATTTATAAACAATTATTATTGTATTATAATATAGAAAGTATATAATAAGTAGTATATTCTCTTCTATATATTAGAGCGCAGACTATAAAATATAGATAATCTACTTAGCTATTACTTCTTTCCTAAGCTAGTAGTACTATAGATTAATTATAATAAAGTAATTAAAATACTAAACTTAAAGCTTATAGTTAACAAGTTTATATAAACTAGGACAGTAAATATAAATATTTTTAGTTAGATATTTTAGAATAATAACTTATCTAAAATCTTAACTAAGAAATATCTAATATATAAGTATTATATATATAGAATTAATAACTAAAGTAACTAAGGCTAGGTTTAGACTATATATTATTCCCTCTTCTAGTAGCTTATTTATAGAGATATATTCTATTATATACTATATATAGTCCTTTAGTAGACTATATATCTTATTTTATACCTATACTATATAAAGAAGACTAAGGCTAGTAACTTAACCTACTTTTAATATATTAATATTAATCTTAAAGCTACTATAAAGGATTAGGCTAACGTAGATATAATCTAAAGTAGTATTTTATAAAATAATAAGAATAACTAGAACTATACTAAAGTACTATTTAAGTTCTACTATTACTTAGTAGAATACTAAACTTAGTAAGTATTAAAGAGTATCTCTAAACTAAAAAAGATTAAGGCCTAGTATAATAAAGATAACTAGCCTAGTAAGATTTTTAGCTAATAGCCTAAAGTAAAGTAGAAGAAAGTTCTATATAAGAAAGATAAAGTATAAATTAGTAATCCTTAGCTCCTATATAGATTAACAAGTCCTATAATATAAAAGCGTTATACTATACTACTATAGTTTATTAGAATAAATAATAATATAGAGACTATAGAAAATAATAAAATAAGTACTTATAAATAGCTAGTAACTACGTATTAGTAGCTTTTAGCTAAGCTACTATCTCCTTTTAGCTACCCTAATATATATAGTAGTATTAAGAATATATTCCTTAGTATAATTTTACTATACTTTTAGTTTAGGATTTTATAAGTAATATACTACTAAATACCTTAGAATAACCCTTTAGTTTATATAGAGATACTATACCTCTTTAGTAAGAACGTAATAAAAGATTAATACTAAGGCTTTATTAATAAGTAATAAGATATATTTATAACGTCTATTAAGGCTAACTAGCCTTTAGTATAATAGTTTAAAGTCTTTACTTATAGTAATAACTCTTACTAGTTATTAAATATAAATAAGACTAATGCTAAATATTTAATATAGAATATAGTTTATAAGGACCTCTTCTATACAAAGGATACGAACCTAGATAAGTTATAGTAGATAAAGTAGTAGAATATATAATAGTATATAAAGAGGCTATTAAGCTAGGCTTAACTTAAAAGGAGTTATAGGTACTAGTTACTAGTAAAAGTAATTTAGGTATACTAGTTTTTAATAGTTTTAGTACTTAATAAAACTAAGTAGTAGGTAGAGGAGGTTTTATACTATAGGTAATGTAATTACTAATTAGGTAGTAAGTACTATATAAGGAGGCAGCTTACTTATAAGGGTAGGCTATTAAGCTATCTATTAACTACTAGATATTATACTTATAGAATAAGTAATATATAATTCTTTTTTCCTTAGCTATTAATCTTTACTCTTATTATAATAGTATTTAAGTATCCTGCTAGCTGCGAGTTAACTGAATTCTATATACCCTACTACTAATATACTAGCTTAGCTCTATATACTTCTATATAAATTAACTCTTTTTTATATAAATTTTGTTGGTATAGTAGCTCGCGCTAGTAGTCTACTTATAGAAGAAGATATAGTAGTAAAAAATAAAACCTAAAATACTAGTTAAAACTACGGCTGGCTAGAGCTAGTAAGATAAAACTATAGTAGTTTAAATTTAGGAATATATCTAAGCGCGTAGTACTTGCTATTTCTTTTTATATTTCTATACTATCTATTTACTTAAAGGCTACTAACCTATAATATATTAATAAATAATATTAATACTTACTATATCGTTCTAGAACCTATAGTAGACCTTATAGCCAAATCTCCTCTAAGATATAAATTAGTTACCTTAAACGTACATTATCTCTTTAGAAAATTACCTACCTTATAGAATAAATAATATACTCTAATAGCTTCCTATTAACTAAAACTTATAGTTACTCTTTAACTCTATATATAATTTAATCTATATACTAAATCCTAGTTAGCTATAGGAAGATAACCTACTTAGTTATCTAATAATACTAGATAATCTATTGTAGACACAAACAACTATAACCTATAACAATATATCTACTAGGTTAGCTAATAAGATATAGTTAATCGCTAGAGAGCAGTATTTTGTAACTAAGCCTATAATAGAAGTATAGTATATAGAAGAGCAGCTAAATAGCAACGGCTAAGCTCTAGCTAGTAGGTTAGAGAAGTTAGAAGAGTAAATTAATTTAGTTAAAAAAAAACAAAGTAATACTACTCTATTTACTAATTTCTTATTTACTTCTAATAGTAGAGCAGATATCTTAATAACATTTAGGCCTAAATTAAGGAATTTTAAGAATAGACTATAGAGTTTAAGTAAAGTATAAAAACCTTTATAATAGAACTAAACAACTCTAAGTCTAAAAACCTATAAATTTACTCTAATTTCTTTAATATTTACTCTAGTATATAGCGTTAGCAGAAATACTTAACTACCTAGGCTAATAAATTAGATAGAATATATATATATTACTAGTATTTTTAGTTTAATAGAGTTAGAATAGAGAGGCTACTTTAGCAGGTAGAAATTTTTCTTAGCTAGTAGTTTAACTAGAAAAGGAAAGTAGAGATAATTAAGAGGCTATAAACTTTATATTTAAAATATATTCTAGTTCTTATAACTTTATATCTATTTAGAACTATATCTACGCTATCTAGATTCTCCTTCTTTAAATATAAGCTAAGTTTATTTAACTACCCTTTCTTCTTCTAGATATTTATTTAGTACCTTCTATATTACTAATACCCCTTTATAGGCTTTTTCTAGGATATTTAGTATTAGATATAAATATTTATAGTAGCGTAAGATACTTTACTATAGGGAGTAATTCTCTTTTATAAGCTTTTTAAGAGTTTTAATATAATCTCTCCTCTAAAACTCCTCTATCTACTATATTAAAGTTTTAATAGAAAATTCTTCTAAGTATATAGGATAATTGCTAGGTTTTTATAATTTAAAATTAGATTTAATATTTATATTCTAATTATATAATAAGTAGGTATAGACTTCTAGTAATTAAGAAGGTAATATATAGTCTAATTTAATATAGAAATCCTTACTCTTAAGAAGACGTATAGAGGTTGTAGTTTAGAGCCTTTTACTACTTTTACCTAGTTCTACCCCTCTAAGACTAGTTTAAGTTTAACTATACTAAATATCTAAAGATAGAGCTACTTTAGTTCTACTACTATTTATAGAATAATATTACTATATATCTTCCTCTTAGCTCTATATAAAAATTTCTCTAACTAGGACTTTAGAAAACTATCTTTATCTTTAACTTAAGACTCTATTTAACTTAAAGTATTTGTTTAAACAATTAGTACGTAAAGATATACTATATATTTTACCTCTTTATAATATAGCTAAAGAAGTCTAATATTAAGAATAAATCTAAAGAAAGTCTAGAGTAGTCTTATTTAGAAGCTACTAAAGAAAGAGTAATAGTAGTTAAAATTTTTAAGCTAGTCTATTCTAACTAAATTACCTTTAAAAGGTCTATAGCCCCCTTACTAGAGACAGTAGTAACAGGTAATTTAAAGAGTAGTTTCTAGAAAGATTAATAAATATAATTGTAGAGAATTTATATATTATTAATTAAAAGGCTTCTAATATATATCTCTATGTACTAGAACACCTACTATAGTAGAATACTAAAACTACTCTCTATTACAGCCTCTCTAATAACTATTTAACTCTATAGAATATCTTAGAATAGAATCTTTTAGACCTAATATCTTCTATCGCCTTAAATTTATTACGTTAGCTGTCTTACTTACTATATAATACTATAGTCTATAGTAAGTATATATAATATTACTATTTTAGACTATTTTAGGTAACGCTAAGCTGCGTTAAATCTATATAAAAACTATCTAGACAAAAATACTACTTATAGAGAATATATTTTAAGTGTAGTATTAGAACTAAGTATATTACTATATTATAGTAACTATCTATTATCTAATTAAGCAGGACTGCAAAGTAAAAGCTAATATTACTATATTATAAAAGTAGTCTAGTTATAATATATTAATAGTATATTACTACTATAACTAACTTACTCTAATATACCTTAACAGCCTACGTAATAAGAAGGATAATATTCTAAGTAGTAAGCCTTACTATCTACTACTCTTACTAAATATATAGCTATACTACAACTTCTAATTAGCTAGTATTACTAATAAAGAAATTGTATAAGAGTATATAGTACCTAGTTTATAAAAGTTTAGCTGTATATATTATTGTATTAGAGCTATAGCTTCTATATTATAGTTCTAACCTTTCTATATAAGTATAAGATTATTTATACTAGTTAGTATAGAAGAATAGTCTACTCTTAGCTTTTTCTTACTTATCTCTATTACTTATATAAATAGCTCTTTTACTATATCCTACTAGCCTTAATTTCTATAAGTTAACGCTAGATTAGCTATACTAGTTAGTATATTAGATTAGTTTACTCTTAGCTTCTTCTTACTTATCTCTATTACTTATATAAATAGCTCTTCTACTATATCCTACCAGCCTTAATTCCTATAAGTCGACGCTAGATTAGCTATGCTACTTAGCGTATTAGGATAGTCTACTCTTAGCTTCTTCTTACTCGTCTCTATTACTTGTATAAACAGCTCTTCTACTATATCCTACTAGCCTTAATTCCTATAAGTTAACGCTAGATTAGCTATACTGCTTAGCGTGTTAGGATAGTCTACTCTTAGCTTCTTCTTGCGAGTCTCTATTACTTGCACAAACAGCTCTTCTGCGTGGTCCCAGTAGCCCCCAAGTTTGTATGCTAATCCAACCATTGCTATACTCCATAGCGTGTCCTCGTGCTCTTGGCCTAGCACCTTCTTGCGCACTTTCATACACCTCTCCGCTAGTGTTACTGCATCTGTATCATTGCCAATCCTCTCCGCGTACCATGCTGCACGATAAAGCACCGTAGCCAGTTCTACTTGCGACGACGGCTCTGCTAGCTGCTGCTCTACCGCCGACTTAGCGTGCGCGAAAAGTGTCTGACATATTGCCCAATTCTCAAACTCTCCTGTAGGAAACTCCGCACAAAGATTACTAATAAACTGCTGCTTCCAATGCTTAAGCTTACCGTTCGCAGTAAGCCACTTCCGTGTCGCAAGCTGCACTAGCGCATACATCTCAAAGCTCGTACCAGTAGTGTCGACAGAGATAAAGCAGAAATTTCGCAGCGTCACCACGTCGTGCTCAAACTCCTCCTTGCCCGCGCTAAATTGTGATGTATCATCTTCCGCATCGCTGTCCCGCTCATCGTTGTCCCGCTCATCGTTGTCCTGCTCTTTTCGTCTCCGAAGTAAGGGTTCTGGAATCCCTTGCCGATCGAAGAAGCTCATAAGCGAGAGCAGGTCGGCTGCAGACGGCCGTGTCTGCTGTATGTACTCGAACGAGATCTGCCACGTGACGATAATCGAGTTCTTCGCTTCCCAGTCTCGCCGGAGCTGGCCTTCATTATAGGCAAGTAGGTTTGATCTCTTGCGTTCGCTCTTCCTAAACTCGTCGAGGTACTTCGCCACCGAGCATCGAGGTGCTCTCTGTGCGATATACGCTGCTGCCTGAACAATGGCAAGAGGCATGTACTCGAGCGTCGCTGCAAGTCCAGCAAGGTCGCTGGTAGCCTGTTGCGCTCCTAGCTTCTTCTCAAGGAGCGCCACCGCCTGCATCTGGTCCATCGGTTCTACAGCAACGATGTCGCGCGGCTCGACTAACTTCACCGCCGCTTCCTTGTTCCGCGTCGTTACAATGATCGACCCACGTTCGCAGTAGGGCAGGTACTCGCGCAGCGGTCTAGAAACACTTCTCGACTTGTCACCAGACTGTCCTTGGCCGCTAGCTGGCGCGTGAAGAAGGAAGCGCGCATCATCCACGTTGTCAAGAACCAGTAGCCATGTATTCTTGCTATCGCGCAGCCAGTCGTGCACTAGCTTGAAGATATTGGCCTGTGGGTCACATCGCCCCTCGATCTTGACGCTGTCAGCGAGGTCGCGGAGGCTCTGCTCGAACCGGGCAGCATTGCTGGCGTGCACCCAGAACACCCACATCTCTGGCGACTGCTCAGCGGCGCGATAGCAGTGCTCGATGGCCAGCTGCGATTTGCTGTATTCTTGTTAGACGCGAGGTATGCAACTATAAAATATAAGGGTCCTGCCATAGAACTTACCCCACGCCTCCGAGGCCAACCAGCGCCACCCGAGACGCTGGTGCGGAGCGTTTCTCTTGCAGCTCGTCGAGCAGCGTACCGCGATCGATAAAGTCAAGGTCGCGGCGAAAAGGGACCGCACAGGAAGGGCGCGCTATTTCTGGTCTTACTGTATAGAAAGATACTGTCAACTACAGTCGCGCAAAGTCGTTAGTGCTAACTTACCTGCGTTGTGGTAGAGGTTGTTTGCCTGCTCTATTCTATGCCCTTCATGCCGCTTCTGAATCTCCTCTCTCAGCCGCTTCGTCGCGTATGCTTCTCCTTCTCCAGGTATAAATAGTAAGAATACTCTAAAGATTCCTAGTAAATAGTATACTATATCCTCCTTTACCGTAGTTGCGCGTAAGGCTGCCTAGCTTATCCGCTCCTTAACGCTGAAATCGGCAAGATTTTATCCTCTTAGAGCGCTAATAGGTATCTTAGTAATTTTATATATTTCTTATTCTAGCGATATCTTGCTGCCTAAACGCTTACCCTCTTTCGAGAAGAACTTAACACTAGCCGGTGCTATAAGCTCTTGTAACGTCTAGCCTCGCGTAAACCATCGACTGCGTTGAAAGGCATCTACCTATATTATCTGAAAGGCTGCGGCGTTGGGAACCTGCTCTGGCATAGAGACGTCCGATAGGTATACGTAGCACCTAGACGCGCGCTGATACTACTTAAATATGGAGTTAATCGCCCTACTTAGCTCGTCGCTAGTAGATTTGTTAATGTAGTAGGTATTAACCTAGAAGTACTGTGGTTTGTCTGCCTCTGCTCATTCGCTACAGAAGCGGATCTTCTTAAATCCTATCTTGTCCCTGCCTGTACCGGCAATCAGCTTATGGTACGTGACTTCCTGACCTTCTGTCCAGGTATGCGAGAGGATAGCGTACGGCGGCGGGTTGTCGTCATCGAAGGAGTTCGGCTCGAAGTTGCCGCCCGGCAGGCGCTGTAGAAGGCGCATCGTGGCCTGCGCGCATTCTCTGTATGCGAAGATTGTGCGCAGACGTTGGTGGCGATACCAAGGTTGGTAGAGATGGAAGAGTAGCACATGTCTGTCCACATAGCAAGCAGGCTGAGCACTTCGGGCTGAGTGTTCTGCGGTGTCCAACCAGCTGCTGTCCGCAGGACTACCGCGTGCCTACATAGGCCAGCGAGCATTGGCAGCTCAATCTATCTTCATCCATAAGACCTCGCATCGCGCACGAATGAGATATTAACTTACTTGACCTTCATGTAGTTATGATGTTGCATTTCATCTACCTATTACTTACTTGTACGTGCGAGTCATGTGTGAGACGAGCGATGGCCTGGGATTGAAGCCAAGGCTCTGACATAAGCACTTTTGAAGTACCGCTAAGCCGTGTCCGGCTTTTCTATACAGCACGGGTGCAGAGCGCTAGCTTGGCAGTCCTAATCTATCGAGCGATAGATCGTGATTAGACCGCAGAAACATTATATGCAGCTATGCTTTGCTCGGGATATAATTCATTTATGGTACCTAGGAGTTTGATAAAGCCGTGGGCAAATTCGCGAAGTGCTAGAGTCGACCGAGGCACCCCAAGGTAGCTGAGGGTTGTGCCGTCGCCGCTAATTGTGGTATTATAGAGTAAGGAGGAGGTTCACGAAAACGACACTAAGTAAAGGTAGAGCTTAGAGACTAAGGATTCTATTCCGAGTTTATCTACGCCTTACAATAGTTGTTGGCGGTGTTATAATAGAAAGCGCTATCGACGTTCCGTTACGGCGGGTGTTCCGCCACGCAGGGATGCACGTTAATTATTTTGTTCTTTCCCTTCCCTTATTTCGCCTACCTATTAAAATATACTAATAATTTATTAGCGGCAAATAGGATCGTTCTTTAATAGCATCCTTTACAATAAGTTAATAAAGGTAAGATAACTATATATTATACTATAGCCTAGAATAGATCCTTTGTATAGACGTATCTACTTTAAGTAAACCCCTAATTAATATTCTCTCTATAGAAAGGTTTAAAAAGATAGCTAACATTATATTTTAAAAATTATATAACATCTTAATTAATAGTTACTCCCGTAATTAACTACCTTTTAAGAACTACAAAAAATATACTAAGATAATAATAGTAGATAAAAATATATTAAGATTACCTTTCTTCGATATAGCTCTACTACTAAGAAGAAGACTAAAGTCTATTAATATTAGCGTTATAAATAATAGACCTAAGAACCTAGTAGTTGTATTAATATTACTAGTAGGTTTTATAAAGCTAGCTAAGACTATAGTAGTATTATAAACAGAATTTATAGTATATAATATAAAGTTAGTTATCTTATAGGGCCTATAATATATAGTTGTATTTAAAGGAAAAGTAAGTAGATTTCTAACTCTACGCGAAATAGAATTAGTAAAAGAGTTAAAGAGTATAATAATATCTAACCCTAATAGATTACTAAACTTAATTTAGACTATAACCTCTATTAGTAGAGATAAGCTATTTGCCTATAGAGAAAGATAGAATAGAGGTACTAGCTCTAATACTAACTAAATTAGAGTTTCTTTAGTATAGGTTATATTATCGGCTAAAACCAATCTAAAAATTACGAGTATTAAGGCGATCGTAAAAATGTATATAATATAGGAAATTTTCTTTTTACTAAATTTAGTTGAAAAAAATTTAGGAGAATCTATTATAGTTATAATTCTTCTATAGTATTAAAGCTAAGGACTAAATATAACCTTTAATAGTACTATCTCTAAAGAGAAGCTAGTAGAAGATTTCTAAATAGAGTTCTATAGAGATACTTATAGTAGTAAAGATATAGGTATAACTAAATATATTTACTAACCTTATTTTAGGTATATACAGCTGATATCTAAAAAGAGATAGTAGAGTACTAAATATAGAAAATAGAAAGAAAGCTGTAGTATAGTAAAATTATAATAATATCTCGATCCTAAAGGGTTTGGTTTAGGAGCTATAAGAATAGAGGATAGAAAGAGGCCTAGTAGAGATATAGTAGCTAAATTTATATAGCGTCTAATATTTAAGTAGTTCTAATCTACCTTAAATCTCTAGAATAATAAATTATAATTAAATATTTTATAATAAGTATAGTAATAGCTTTAAATATCGATTATTATACTAAGGATACTAATAATAAATCTATACTAAAAGGGCCTAAAAAGAGGTAGAGAAAGGCTATATAGAATAGGCTAATATTAATACTAGAGGCTACTTCTAAGCTGGAAGTTGCTTAAAATAAAGTAGAAGATAGAAGGAGAAAAGAAGAAGAGAAGTAGTCTATAAATAGTAATAGTAACGCGACGGCTAATAATATAACGACTAATAATATAATAGTAAATAACTAGCCTCTAAATAATAATAATAAAGCTAGTACTAGAGATACTTTAGGTAGTAAAGAAGACGTAATCTAAGACGTACTAAAGTATAGTAAAGATAAATATTATAAGGTCTTTAGTATTAGCGAAAGCTATATAAACCTATATAAGAAGAAAAAAGTAATTAAAAAAGTAACTTAAAAATATAATACTAATACTTATTCTAAATATAATATAGAAAAAGATATCTAAAAGGCTTTTAATAGTACGTATATATCCTTCTCTTTTCTACTATCTAGTACTAACTTTAGATTCTAAAAGTTATAGAGGTAGCTTTAGTATTAGACTATAGTAAAGATTAGATAGAAGAACTAAAAGATTAGGAAGGTACTAGTAATAGTAATAATAAGGGTAATAATAACTAGGATAGAATAGAAGTTAAGTATAAAATGCCTACTCTAACCTCCTAAACTATAAAGTTATATTAAGAGGCTATAATATATATTACTTATCTTTAGAAAAGTCCTAAATCTAAGGCTATATTCTAATAGTTAGATAGAATTAATAATTAGATTAAGAAGATAAACGAAAATAATAGGGTTAAGCTAGTTGATTAATAGGTAATTAATTACTAAAGACTAGTAGAGTATTATTAAAAAGCTATACTATTTATTTATTGCCTTAAAAAGAACCCTGCTAATAACGAGGCGAAATAGAAAATAGATAAAGTAAATTAGAGATTAGACGAATTTATTAATAAGTATAAGTATCTAGACTAAAAGATATATCTAGAAGTAGTTCTCTTAAGGCAACTAGAGCTAGTAATACCTACCCTTACTAAGGAGCCAGCAACTTTTATATCTACTAAGAAGGTAAAAGTATTGCTAATATCTATAATAGAATAGAAACTAGGTTTAACTAAAAAGAGCGAGCGAATAATAGTAATAGTACTAATAGAGACTACTAATATACTTAGAAACCTAATAATAATAAGATATCTATTCCTTATTAAAAAGAAGGAGTAGAAGAATTCTATAGCCTTTAAAAATATAGTAGATGTTAGAGAAAAAGTAGCTAGGGGCTATCTAGAGTAGCTACTAAAGACTAAGCGTATAGATATATAAAGTAAAATAAATTTATATTTACTAAAAGATTAAAAAGGATTTATTTAAATTAAAGAGGTTGCTGCTAAAGAGGGTAATAACCTAAAAAGATATCTAGACTATACTATTTAGGTTAAGTATAAGGATAGTAGTTATAAGTTTTCTAACTAGTTAGGCTATAGAGCTATCTAGAAAACTAAGGCTAATAGAATAATAGAGGGTTTCTTTATTAATAATAGGCTTAAAATACCTTAGTTAAAAGAAGGTAAATACCTATATTAGACTAAGGTTCTTAAAAGTTACTTAATAAGAGTAAGTAGCTTAAGGATCTAAGAGATACTATAGAGGATAGTAAGCCTAGAGAAAGGAAGAAGAAGCTCTAGAAGCCTAGATAGAAAAAGAAGTAGCTCTACTAGCTCTAGCGCTAGCTATTTATTAAATAAAAGTTTAAAACAACTTAAAGAGATTAAGAATTAAATAATAAATTTTAAAATAAAATTTAAAAAGATATTTATAAAGATAGGCTAAAAGATTAATATACTAGGTAGTAAATTCTAAAGGTAAATAGAAGGCTATTCTAAGAGTAGGCTCTTTTAGAGTTACTAGTTTTTTAGGCTTAGTAATACTTGGTATTAATCGAAACAATATTAGTTAATAGGCTAGCCTCTTAGTTATATAGATAATAGATTCTAAGGTCGGCGTTTATCGCTAGAGAGTTACGTCCCTAGTATAGAGAGGCGTTAACTATATACTTTTTTATCTAAATTTTAAATTTATATTAATTTTATAGTCTTCTTAGAGGACTTATTATATATTATTACGTAACTAATAAGTAAGTATATTTTTTAAATATCTTTAATATATAATTTATAAGCCTTTTTACTCTAATTTAAATTTAACTATAAACTTATTATACTTGTGCTTACGCTTACTTTTATAATATATATATAAACTTACTATCTCTTACTAAACTATATTTACTACTTTAATATTTTATATAACTTTAATCTTTTAGTAGATATAAATAGCGTTAAGTACTAAGTAAAACTATACTTTATAGTAACTTACTTATATATACTTAAAAAAGTCCTTTTTAGTAACCTTAAAAATTTTAAAAGAATCTTTTAATAACTTCTTAAGGCTTTATAATTATAAATTAAATTTAAATTATTTACTATCTATAAGACGCTAGCTAATAAGTAAAATTATAATAATATTTTTAAGCTTTAAGTATACTTATTATTAACTATTAGCTTTAGTAATAATAAAGATTTAATAAATACTATACTAAATTTTAATATCTTTAGCTTACCTTTATTTTACTCTATTTTTAGCTATAGACCTAAGCTTTAAGATTAAATTCTAATTACTTTCTTTAAGTACTATTATTATATTACTACTAATATTATAGATAAATAGCTTTAGAGACTTAACTTTACTATTAATTATATTAAAGTAGATCTACTAGCTGTTAAGGGCGTTAAATAGCTTTATTATAATAGTAAGTATAACTTATTTATATAAAATAATAAAATAATAAGAATAATAGTAATATATACTTATTACTATATAATAATAATAAAGTATAATAACTAGAGCTTATAAGGTAAAGTATATATATAAAGAAGAAAAAGAGAGAAAAAGAGAAAGAGAGAGTAGATAAAAAAGAGAAAGTAAAAATATAGCTTACTAGCTAGTATTTAGGTATCCTTTCTCTTAACTTAAAGTTTAAGTATTAAAGTAAATAATAGTTAACTTTACTAAATTTAAAAAGACTTAATAATATATATAAAGTATTAAGCTTACTTAGTAAGCTTTTAATTATATAGTTATATATACGTTAGAATTTATTAATAATTAAACGCCTTTTTATCTACGTAGCAGTAGAGGCTACTTATTTTAGTTAATATAATTTAGTAATACCTATCTTTTTAGTCTTAGAAAAATTATAAAAAAATTAAAAAAAAATAGATTCTAATTTATAAGCTAATCTAATTAGGTACTATAAAACAGTAACGTTTTATATAGGTACTATAGAGGTTAACTCCTAATAAATAAAAACTTGTATATATATTACTTAGCTAGTAAAATTAGGTAGAAATAGATATACTCTTATTATAGGAATACTTAACTATTTTTTT
>ML977393.1:0-44512 GCA_010015825.1 Lophiotrema nucula
TGCCTATTACGCGTTAGCTATTATATAATACTTTATAAGCTATAAGTCCTATTAAGGTATATAGTTAGTTTTTCTACTACTAATTTAATAAGACTATTATACTTAATATTATTATATATTAATAAGGTAACTTATAGGTACCTTTCTAGCTTACCCTCTTAAACTTATAATAAAATTAAAGTACTTAGACTAACTAGTCTTTATTTATAACTTATTATTATATAGTACTACTTATTAATAAGTAGATATACTTTAATATAGCTACTAAACTTTATTAAAGATAAGCTAAGGTAGCTATAATTAATTATAAGTAATAGTAGGACTCTTAGCGTCTAGTTATTATACTATATATAAAATATAATTAGCCTAGTCTAGAAGGTATAAGTACTTAAGATAGTAGAAATTTATATAGTTAGCTTCTATTATCTATTAGTACGCGTATTATACTTCTCTATAACTTTTAGACTAAGTAGAGCCTAGTAAATAAATTTACTAGTATTATTATAAATTTACTATAAGCTCTTAGTATTAATAATTATTAAAAAGAGCCCCTATATATAGTCTTAGTTATTATTAATAACTATATAGGCCTAAGGTTATATACTCTTAATAATAGTTAAATTATTATCTCTATCTTTTTAATATCCTATAAGTTTACTATTAAGAGAACTATAGTATTATAAGTTTAGTTTTCTCTCTATTTAGCTTAGGTAATTATAGTCTATAAATTGTAAAGGTTAAGTTTAGATAGAGTAGTAATCTATATTAGTAGATTTTATAATTATATTCTTAGACTACTATATATTGTAATATCTTATATTAAAAGTTTAAAAAGGTTAATATTTTATAAGCTAGTACTATTCTAGAAGTTTAAGTATTCTAATTTAAAAACTTTATAACTATAGGAAGCTAATTATAATTAGTAGTTAACTAAGCTTATATTATAGTCTATTTCTAGTTATTACTATTATAGTACTATATAGCTTAATATTTACTTAATATTTTTATTAAAGGCCTTTCGCGGTACTTGTATATTCTACGTCTTAATATCTACCTAATACCTACCTAATACTTATTCTTATATACTATCCCTAGCCTATAATTTATTATTAGAAACTTACTCTATATTATTTATATCCTTTACTATATATATAGTATACGTAGCTTTATAGTCTAAAGTAATATTATATAGTTATAGGAATACTTTAATATTAAGTATATTACTTTTATATTTATTATCTATAATATATTTAAGGAGTTTAACTACTTTATCTTTAAATATAGCTGTAAGGGGAAAATCTATAGTATAGGCTCTAATTATTTATATATAGTATACTCTAGGAAGCTAGCTAAGATATAGTAGTTTAAATAGTTTAATTAAAAAACTAGTAAATATCTTAGCTTATTAGGCTTAGAAGATTAGTAATAGTAGGACTTATTTATTAGCTAAGAATAGTAGTAAGAATAGTAGTATTAGTATACTAGAGCCTTTCTCTAGTATAATCTAATTACTATATCTAGATAGCTTACTATATACTATCTATATAGCTATAACCTAGATTTACTTAGCTTTAGCTTAATATTTAGCTTAATACTTTACTTACTTACTTAAATTATTGCTAAAGATTTCTAATTATCTTAACTATAGTAGTTAGGATATTTAAGTCTAGCTATTCTATATATTACTATATAGTATTAGTTATATTATATAGAAGGGTTTATATTCTACTTACCTTAAATTATTTAGTTATTATACGTAGAATAAAGGCCCTAAGCCTTTATATATAAAAGATATTCTATTTTATTATAAATATATTAAGCTACTTATTTTAGAATTACTAGATTATAATCTAGTAGCTTACGTTCTATTATATATAAATATTTATATTACTATCTACTTACTATATACTATATTTAAGCTTAGTATTTATAGGTTAAGTATTATCCTATAGTAGATTATTATTACTAGGTAGTATAGTTAACGTCTTTATAGTAGACTTACTTATTATTAAAGTAACCTTAGACTAGATATTAGGCTTAGTATTAGGCTTAGTATTAAGCTTAGTATTAGGCTTAGTATTAGGCTTTCTATTACTAGTATTATACTTAACTATAATAGTAGTTTTTATAATGTTAATAATATACTAAAGTAGAAGGAACTCTTCTTCTAGTAGCTATATACTTTTTTAAAAGTTTAGTAGGCTTTTTATTAAAAGGTATTTAAAGGGCAGCTTCCTAGTACGCGCTATAGATTATTATATTTATAATTACTCTTTATTAGCCCTATATAGTATTAGTATAGCCTAATACTAAACTAATACTAGACGTACTTAGCCCTAATTATAGTATTTTTATATTATAACTTTAGCTACCTTACTATACTACTACGCTTAAACTTATTAGCCTCTTTTATAAGTAGAGATTAAATATATAGTTCTATCTTTTTCTAGTACTTAGAAACTTACTATATAGTATTAGTTTTAGTAGTAAATATTATAGCTAAAAACTTATAATTTTATTACTATTCTTTTTTTTTATAATTAAGAGGTCTTTACTAGTTTTATTAGTATAAAGCTTATTATTTTTTACTATACTAGTATTAAAAGAGTATTTATTTAGTATTTTTTTCTTTATTATTATAGCTACGCGCTTGTACTTAATAGTATTAAATACTATAAAAATATTAGATACTATTAAAGTATTAGGCGCTATTAAAGTATTATAGGTAAGTTAGTTATTATTTATAAGTTATTATTATAGAGGGAGGAAAAAAATCTAAAATTTAATATTTTTATAATATTATTTCTGCGCGAGTAAAAGTAAAGGTAAGTTAAAAAATATAGTTAATTTAAATAGTTATTTATTAATAAAATCTCTTTAAACTAGTATAAGGATACTTATAGTAGCTTTATAATTACTTTTATACTAAAATCTAAGTATTAGGCTAAGTATTAGTCTAGTTATATACTATAGAAATTTTCTACCTTTACTTTTACTTTTACCTTTTACTTTAATAGTATATAAATAATAAATATTAAAGTTACTTTACTAACCTTTCTATACTTTATACCTTATACCCTATTATTAATTTCTAGCTTTATACTATATTTACCTCTTCTACTTTAGGTAATATACCTCTCTAGCCTTATAAATTTAGATATTAGGCTAATATTAGACCTATATTAACTTACTATAGCGTTAGTTCTAATAGGCCCTCTAGAAGTAGTCTCTACTCTACTAAGCTAGCTAGTAAATTTACTATCCTAGCCTACTTCTAAGCTATATAATTAGCCTAGCTTACCTAGTAATTATAATAATAGCTATATTAGTA
This sequence comes from Lophiotrema nucula, assembly GCA_010015825.1. Classification (NCBI taxonomy): domain Eukaryota; kingdom Fungi; phylum Ascomycota; class Dothideomycetes; order Pleosporales; family Lophiotremataceae; genus Lophiotrema; species Lophiotrema nucula. Next base: position 3,332 of record ML977393.1, read on the forward strand.
ATTAAAGTAAAAACTTTACTTTTTATAAGTAGTATCTAGTATAGTATTAGGCTAGTATTAGACTTATACTAATATATTTTAAAAGAAAATAATAAGAATAATACTTAATTACTTATTAATAACGTACGTAAACTACTTATTATAAATAATATCTTACTAATTAATAAAGTTAAAGTTTAGTAAAAACTTAATAAAAATTAAGAACCTAAGTTTACTAGTAGTAAGTATTATCTAATATAGTATTAGACTAGTATTAAACTAATACTAATATTAAGTAAAATTAAACCTTATATAGCCTAATAATATTTCTAAGCTAGATTTTTAGGAGCTAGATTTTTAGAAGCTAGATTTTAAAGAGCTAAATCTTAAGGAGTAAGTTCTTATAAAGTATAATAATAGTAATCTTAATACTAATACTAATAATTTTTATCTAGCCTCTATAGATAAGGACTTTAAAAAATATAATAAGCTAAAACCTATAACTAAGAAGTATAGTTATAGTAAGTAAGGTATATTATAATATTAGACTTAGTATTAGACTATTACTAATATATAATAACTAGCCCTTAAGAATAAAAATAGTACTAAGTATACTAAAGGTACTTTTTTAAAAGCTAGTTAAGGTTACACTTAAGTTACTATAAAGGCTCCTTATAAAACTATTTATAAGCCTTTAAATAGAAAGACTATACTTATTTAGTATAAGAAGATTAACTATACTTATAATACTAATTATACTTTTATTTTTTATAGTAATAAAACTAGTAGACGCGTTTACTAAAGTAAGCTTAGTAATAAGTTTTACCTTATATCTAATTATATTTATACTTAATACTAGTATTAGCTTAGGCTCTATAGAAGATTACTTATATATAGAAGACTATTAGATTTATACTTATAAAGTCTTACTTTATCTACGCGGTTTGCCTAGCCCTTAAGGCTATTATTAGTTTAAGTAGTTAAGTTTAACACTTTTAGGCTACTATAATTTATAATCTTTAGTTTATTACTAAGGCTTTTTTAGTTACTATTTTTAAAGGTATAGTCTTTACTAGTATTAGTTTTAGTATTAGTTTAATAATTATTAGCTATTAATACGTTTACTATTTACGTAAAGCGTATTACTATCTAGGAAAAAAATATTTAGTATACTTTAAAAGTTACTAATATACTTAGTAGCTATAGTTTTATTATTAAGAATATTTGCTTTAACTATAGCTTTTAGCCTACTAAGTATTAGATAAGTATTAAGTAGTATTTAACTATTAGTTATTATATATCTAGTCTAATAGGTATATATAAGTTTTTATTATAAGTATAAGTATTAGCTAGTTTTACTATTTAAGATTAGCTATAATTATACTTAATCTCTATAGAGTAGTCTACCTTAGTTTCTAATAAATTAAGTACTACTAGTTACTATAAATAACTTTAAACTTACTCTATAATGTTAGTTTCGTTTATGAACGAAGATGTAGTATATTAAAAATTATATAAAAAGAAATAAGTTTAGTAAAAGTGTTTTTTTATAGTTAAATATAGGCTATAAATATTAACTCTAAAAGAGTTTAAAATATATAGTAATAAAAAAAAGGTAAAAAAGAAAGTATATACTAATAAGGGCTAGGAAACTATATAATACTATAAATAGTACTATAAAATAGAGTATAACTTATATATATATAAAAAAAAGATAGATATAATTTTAGAGTAGTATAAAAAATATTTTTATACTATACTAGTCTAAATTATACTAGAATAGGCGATTATAAATATAGTTTTAGAAGGGTTTTAGTAAAAGTTTTTTAAGTACCTATATATACTAAGTACCTATAAGGTATATTAGTATATTATATATATTGTAAATCTAATATATTAATATATATATACTTACTCTATAATATTAGTTTTATTTATAAATAAAGATATAGTATATTAATAGATATAGAGTATTACTTTATATAGTTTCTAATAAGTAGATAGCTTTTTGATAGCTGTAATATAATTTAGAAAGTTTAGTATCTATATATAAAGAGTACTATACTATATCTTAAACTATAGTCTCTATATTAAGTATAGCCTCTAATAGACCTTAATAATAGATATACCTATTAAATTGCTACTCTACTTTAAATCCTATAACTCTATTCTTTTATTTACTACTAGATCTTCTACTTAGTAGGTAATACTTTCTTAACTAAATTAATATCCTAAAGAATAATAAGCGCTCTAAATATATTAAGACATAAACTTTAAACTTAAAAGTATATAAACTACAGTTACTAGTATATAGTAGATATTTTAATAAAATAGGCTAGCTTAAGGGTAATATACTATAACTAGATTATATTTATAATATATAGAGAATTAAAACAGAGCTACTAGAGTCTTTTATAGTTATAGTTTCCTCTAGTATAAGTAACGCTCTTTAATACTATAACATCTATATCTCTACTTAGAGGCGTTTTTCGTCCTAAGAAGGTAGTACTAGTAGTAAACTATAAAAGATATAGTATTTAGCGCGATTATAGACTAGGTATTAGATAATTAATTAGATTCCCTAATTCTAACGCTCTCTTAAAATAGGCTAATAATATTAATATAACTATAATTAGATGTAGGAATAAAAATATAAGAACGACGGCTTACGTAGCACGGGTACCTATTTTAGATAAACGCTTTTATTCTATACTATACCCTTTTAGTCTTAGAAAAAAAAAAGAAGGAAAAAAAAAGAACGACGGCTTTCATAATAGTATGTTCTCTCTACTAACGCTATAACGCCCCCGCTCTTTAGATCGATATACATCTCTAGGTTAGAATAGGAGAAATTACACCGATAAGTCCGGACGCGGTCAGCGTAGATCTTACACCGATGAGTCTGGACGCAGTTGGCGTAGATCTTATACCGATGAGTCCGGACGCGGTTGGCGTAGATCTTAAGCCTATTAAATACTAGCGCTATATTTACAGGATGCCAATATATGAGGGAATTTACAGCTCTATTGTATAGACATTTTCTTGGGGAGAAGTGTATCTTTTGAGAATAAGAGTGTTATCAATTATCTGCGTGACCCTGTATTAAGAGAGCGTTGTAATTAGAGAATCCAATTATCATCTGGGGAGAAGTGCATTCTTCGAGAATGAGAGCGTCATCAATCTCCCTTGCGTGACCCTGCATTGGTGTAACGAGCCGTGCCGTCACTCCGCAGAACGCCAGCCGTGCCGTCCTGCAGCAAAGCCCAATTGACGTCATGCGAAGAGCCCGTCCTCCGGACTCTGAAGCTCGTAACGCTCGATGTCATGGTATATTTAAAGTAACACGATCTCCACTAAGTGTCGATATCGATTCTTTCTAACTACAACCTCGGCGACGCCCGCATCATGTCTACATCTAGCAGTGCGGTTTTTACAGGTAACCCAGATTGGGAGCCTCTCGACGTTGTGTCTGCAGCCGACAGCTCATTCGTGCTACGTGATGGCCGCAAAATCTACAATGCTTCTTGTGGAGCTGCAGTAAATGTTCTAGGCTACTTATATTGTGTCGGTGGTAGGGTGTGTGGAATTCGGTTGACTCGCAGCCAGCAGGATGCTCAAACACCATTGTAACGAGAGTAAGGATCGTAGCTAAGGAGGAAAGAATCGTATATTGCCTATTCTACGAGTGTGATGTCTGGTGGTTGATGGATGGCTCGATCCCCTTGCCCTTCTAGGCAAGCTGCCTCCCTATATAGCACTGACTACCTGATTGGCGATCACATCGCCCACGGCACAATATACCGCGGACCGAGTCACGAAAGCCATATCCAAGCTACTTACAAATGGGTTATTCTACATACCTTCTGCACACTTTCGTCACCAGGTAGTGGAAGACTTCGCGCAAATGCTCATTGATACTACCGACGGAAAAATGAGCAAGGTTCAATTCTACAGCAGCGGTTGTACTCCTTGTGCCACTGTGTTTGTTTAATCTAAGCTTACAGTTTGTAGGTACCGAGTGCATGATCTCAGCTATAAAGCTGGCAAGGCAAAACTACCTAGTGGGTGACCAGAAAGAGGAGAAGCGAGTCAACTTTATTGGTCGCTGGGGCAGTTATCACGGGTCATGTCCAACGACGCTGGCGCTTGGTAGTCATGCCGGCAGACGCAGGGGTTTCGAGCCATATTTTTCAACGTCCTTCCATCACATTGATCAGTGTCACGGATACCGCGATTGTGGGGAGAGGGAGAGCACCAATGCTTATGTCGCACGGCTCATGAAGAAGTTTCGAGACAAGATAGAAGAGTTGGGTGCCGATACGGTGTGCGCGATCGTGGTCGAGCCTGTAGTTGGCGCAGTGAGTAACGTACTCCGTATTTCGGAGCTTCCAGGGCTATGAGCTTTACTGACACATAGGCAGGCTCTCGGTTGCGCTCCAGCTGAGCAGGGCTACTTGAAAGGACTGAGAAAACTATGTGACGAGTTTGGTATACTACTCATCTATGACGAGATCATGTGTGGAATGGGTCGGACCGGCACACTTCACGCCTGGCAATATGAGGGTGTTGTTCCAGACATCCAAGTGGTCGGAAAAGGTCTTGCAGCAGGGTTTTTCCCGATATCTGCTATGCTTGTAGGATCTAAAGTAGTAAGTAGCTTTAATAATACTAAGTTCTTCTATAGGTATACGTTTTAGGGCTATATACTAGGATATACTACTAGACTAAAAGTTTAATAGATTATTTAAGAGGAGAGCCTTATTAAGAAAGGTAGTAGACTAGAAGCTATATTAAAAAAGAAATTAAAAGAATAGATTAGATTATATACTTATATAGGTAATATTTGTAGAAGAAAGCTCTTTTAAGTAGTAAGTCTTCTCCTTTACTAGTTACTTTAGCCTATAGTAACTAAAGTAGCTAGGTTAAGATTGTAGATAATAAAGAGAGAAAGATACTATTTACTTAAGACTAAAAGATTATAGAAAGGATTTTTACGCTTAGTAGGTCTTAGACGTATACTTATATACTTTAAAGCTAATAATTATTAGAGCTATATCTAAGTTTAGTATATATATCTATCTCTATACTAGATAGGTAGATAGTATAGATAGAGATAGTTTTATTATTACTCTAGCTTTTACTACTACTAAAGAGGATATCAGTTACATTGTTAAGTAGGTAGGGGCCCTATTTAAGAAGTTTTTCTCTTAATTTACGCTATAGCCCCTCCTACGCTAAACTCTCTACTTATTAGAATACTATACTAGTAATAGTTAAATATATTTAGAGAGTATACTCTACTACTATAATAATTATTAAAGCTAGCTATAAATAGTATCTAGACCTATATAGCGCTTAGAAATTAGAATTAGTAAATAAGATTAGATTATACTTATAGTTCTCTTAACCTAGTCTAATTATAATAAGTAAAAGAAGTACGCTAGAAAGACTCTTACTAGTAGTACTAAGATATATAGGTTAATACTATTAACTATATAAATAGGAGGACCTTAGGTCCGCTTAGCGTTCTAAGAAGCTAATTATATAAAGACTTAGACTAGATCTTTTCTAGCTATCCTCTTATTAGTCCTTAGTAGGTAGAGTCTATAGTATTTTCTTATCAGTCCCTATTTAGAGATATAAAGGCCTTTACTATTTTACTAGCCTTAGTTCTCTCTAGTTCCCTCGACGTTTTTTTATTCTAACTATACTATAATACTACGCTAACTATGCAAGTTATACGCGTAGTATCTTTAATACTTTCTAACTCCTTCCTAAATAGAAAGGTTATAAGTTAAAAGAGAGAAAAGAGAGAAAAGAGAGAAAAGAGACTCTATTGTTAATTAAATTTTATACAATAAAGCCCGCCGTACGTTGATAACTCTATTAGTAGAGGTCTATATAATACTTATCTCTTACTAGTCGTAATACCTAGTAGCTATAAGTAACGTATTATAAAAACTAAGTAGCTTAGAAATTAGAATAGACTTAGATAGAATATACCTATTATATATAACCTATAGCGCGAGCAAATATATAGAATATAGAGATATCTATACAGGAACTAGCTTAGTAAAAGTACTAGAGTACGTATATCCTAAATGTTAGCCGCGTGCTTAGTTTACTGCACTAGTAGTATAGGATAGATTACAATACTCGTTCCTCTACAAAAGCTATAGGAACTTAATAGTATAAACTAGAGATTAACTACTTTTTAATAGTACTAAGATCCTTTAGTAGTTTGCTTATAGAATAGTATTAGTAGTCTTAACACTTTTGCGTGACAAGATTGCACGCGTGAGGATCGTTTGGGAGGACACCGCCTGCAAAACGCCTTCACCGATTGCTCGCCCAGTGCAGCCCAAACCCTCGCGACCCCCGATATCCCTCACCACGTCTCTGCCCGCCGCGAGCGTAGCCTAGTGCCCCTCTCGCAAGTCCTCACGTAGCCTTTACTGCTTCTGTCGTCTTTGGGGAGCACTGCGCGTGTTGTTGTGCTGCGAGCCCGCCTTGTACCCCCGCATTCGCCCGGGCACGGTCGCTCCCATAAGCTGGAGAACCCCCCCGAGCAATCCTGGGGCGACTCGAGGCCGCGCGGCGTGGGCATCGCTTGTGCGCCTTCTCACAGAGGCGCGTCCCATGCAGCAACTCCGCATCCCCTCGGTCATTTCTTCGAATTCAGCGAGTACACTTCGGATCTTGAGGCACTCCTCCAGGTAGTTGTCTTGGTTAGCGTCGATGAGCTGGATGTACTCGCCACGATAGAAGATGATGCAGTGGTTCTAGTTGTCAGACTTGCCGTCACCGAGGATGGGGTTGCCAGAAAGTTGAACGCGGAACTTAGGACGACGCATGCCATTGTCCATGAGCTCGGAGTGACCGTCGATCAAAGCAGAGGTCATTCCCTCCTCCTTGTCCGCGGTGGTGTAAGCCCAAGCAATTGGCGCCGCCTGCAGGGCTCGCTGGGGGGAGCAGAAGTCCCGCCGGCCTTGGTCAGCGGGCGCATTCCTGTGGTCTGTGGATGGCTGGCCGATAGCTACCATACCGAAAGATCGTCGGGGGGAGGCCCCAACCGGTAGCCGCCTTTGGGCGTGTCCGGGGAAGGGTGCCCTCCACCTGAAGGACGCATGCAGCGGGGTACGGCGGTCTGACCCCCGCATTCGCCCGGGCACGGTCGCTCTAGGGCCCTTAGGACCGTGAGAAACGCCCTAAAAGCACCCGAAGGCCGACAGCTCGATAGATAGAAAGTACAGAAAGCGGAGCGATTCGTAGTATCCGTCATGTTCGTATCGCGATAGTGTTTTGAAAGTCTCAGAGGTTAGGTCTAGAGCAAAGCCTTTCATAGTATCCGTCATGTTTATATCGCGATAGTGTTTTGGGTCCAGAGCGAAGCCTTGAAGCGGGAAGGCCGGCAAGCCCAAAATGCAGTCATCCGAGAGTAAGATAGCCCTTTTCATCGGCGGGGTCGTAATGTGGTCACCCAGGATAACGGGTAAGACGCGCTTGAAGAGCGGATGCCTGTATGTGAGGCCTTTGAGCTCTTTGCCGGTGAAGCTCGCGAAGACTGCCTGCTTGTGTCGCGACGTCCTGCCATTGTCTGTAATTCCCCAGGTCACCAAGACTAGCTCTTGCACCGAGGTATGCCAACCGAGGTCTTATAGGGTAATCGACAATGACACTAGACGTGATTGCGAGTCTCGGTCGAGTTCGACAGAGCCGGCGAGGCTTGTGTTCGGATTCGCGGGTAACGGTTTTCGTATTGTGGTTCGGCCTCGATCCCAGAGAGGCGAGGGGGTATGGAGATGTTGCTGGCTAGTATCTCGCGATTGCTGCATCTAGCTGTGTCTACTAGCCAGGGAACTTGGGTGCCCTGAAGTAGGACATTCTGACTGATGAGTTGCTGTCCTTGTACCTGCTGCTTTCGCTGCTGGGTATCTCGAAGATGAGGAGGCTGAGACGGTCGAGCTGCCTGGCCGATCTGCGGCGGAGGCATGGAGGATCCTCTCACGACACTTTCCGCACGACTGCGCACCCTTCATGGACGACGTAGTAGCCGGTGGCTCCAAGACAACCTACGATAATGAAGAGGCTCTCCCAGCCTGAACTTTCTTCGCATCGAACGCGGGCTCGCCGATGGCCGCCACGAACCGGTCGCCGAGTTCTCGGGCGAAGATGCGCGGCCAACCCTTGGCGGGGTACACGACGTACTCCAGCTCAGGGTTGAGCGTGATGGGATGGCCATGTTCCCGGGCAGCGTCCACGGGGTGGTGGTCCAGATAACGAGGTCGGCGTTCTGGGGAAGGTCGAGTTTCTTGGGATTGTCGCGCACTGGAAACGCCACATACACCGACGGTGACTGGCCCAACACGCCCAGACGCTTGAAGCCCGCTTTCCAACTCCGTCCTAAAGAGGAAGGTTGCGAGTCAACAGAGAGAAAAGTAAGAAAAGAGAGAAAAGTGAGAAAAGATGGAAGCGCTCGACGCTTTCCAACTCCTTCCTAAATAGGAAGGTTGCGAGTCACTAACGCGCGCGGTATCTTCAACGCCTTCCAACTCCTTCCTAAATGGGAAGGTCAGCCGGCAAGTCCGATTCGCTGGAGACCCCTCCCCAAAAGGGCGAGTCCCGCATCAAGTCACCAGCAATGCGCAATCGAGTCTGCGAACTTTACGCCCATCAGTAGATGAGCTAAGCTTAGGCTGATACGTCGGAAATGGTTTTGGCACGTGCCAGTCACGTATCGTTGTCTACGCTGTAAGACACGTGACGTCACGTAAGACACGTCAGCACCCCGTCGTGCCCACATCGCCGTCCTTTCCTCTTTTAGTTTACAAGCTCATGGTGTTGCTTAGCACATCCCTTGCTTGTCTTCTACTCAAGTCTACTCAAATCAATATGTGCGATATTCGGGTTATAACATATGCCTGCTGTCGCTGCAACCCGCCTCACCAAGTACAGGGTGACTATCTACGGTGTCGACAAGCGCGCGCTCGCCCGAATCAACAACCCTGTGTGCCTGCCAGTAGACAGCAACGGGACCTGCCTTTGTCCCTCGATGCGCAAGATACGAATGTAGCTGGAGAGTGTCCTGTTTGCCGTGCACGCACACCACCCAATTCCTCGGATTTGTGATCGGTGAGTGCCCCATTTGATCCCCAATCCCCTCGCAGCGCCTGCGAGCATATTGACTAGCAGTAGCGTCCAGTTTCTCAAATGTACTAACGCATCACTCAGCTCGAACTTCTGGGAGGGACAGGGACATGCAAATTGCCGTTCTTTCTTACTTTGACGACTTCGTATGCTATCGTGCTGCTATCGACAGCCGGGTGTGAGTTACAGTACATGTCCAGAACAATATGCATCTTTGAAGATTCGTTGGGGGCCATTAAGTGCGAAAAGAAATCCTCATCTGGAGGTTCAGGGCCGTGTTGCGCAAAAAATTGTTCTTCAATAGCCGCCTCTTCGCGCTCGTATTGAACGCTGAAACGTAGAACAACTCGCTTTGGTTTATTTATAGATCCCATCTTGACGGTGTGACGCCAAGGTTGTGCAATATTACCCGTTCTAACTTAAGATTTATAGCCAGTTCTCGGCGTAGTGTATATCTGAGCGCGCTATGTAATGGACAATGGTATATTCGACAAGGTGTAAAAGGCGTTGACGGCTGGCTGGCTGGTGGTTGGGTATAGTTACATTGACGGCGGTGGCATTCGTTAGGGTACTATAGGCTAATAGCTAGAAAAAGTTAGTAACTATAAAAGGTTTCTAATATTTTACTTTTAGAGGGTAGCTTATCTTATTACTAGATAATACTATTTAATATTAGCTATAGAACTAGTCTTTAAAGCGATGTTCTGCGTTCCTTAGCCTATAAATTGGTAGTAGTACGGTCGCCCTTATCGAGCGCGATAGTGCGTGTTAAAAGTGATTTACTAGAAAGGATTATAAAGCTATAGTACGTAGTAAGGCGTTAAATACTAATATACAGCTCTAAACAGCACACAGAGAGATCTTGAAAATACTAGCAGTCTACTTCTAAACAATCCTTACGCCTGTAATCTTATTACACAAAAGTATTAAGACTACTAATACTATTCTATAGGTAAACTACTAGAAGATCTTAGTACTATTAAGAAGTAGTTAATCTTTAGTTTATACTATTAAGTTCTTATAGCTTTTATAGAGGAATAAGTATTATAATCTATTCTACCCTACTAGTTGTTATAGTATATAATACTTCCTAGATATACTAACCCTAAGGAGTTATTGCTATCGCTATTACAAACAACAAACCCTTAGACTCAAGATAGTTATACAGTACTAGTAAGCTTAATACTAGTAGTAAATAGGCCTACCTGGCCTATAGCGATCGCTATAGACCTACTACGATACTTGTATCCTATCCCGTCAGGTTATACAGTATACGTCGACACCCTATCGCCGCCTAATATATAAATAGAGGAAGAACAACAACTGATTTAACCTCCTACTATAGACCCTAGCTAACTAAACCTTAGATATAGATCTTGCCGTTTACACTAAAGCTAGGCTAAGAACTATATACTAGTAAATAGATTTATCTTTCTTAATAACTACTAGTATAATAAAACCTTAGAGACGTACTTAGTATCGTTTCTAGTAGTATAAACCCTAAGCTATAGTATACTATTAGTCTATATCTAATATTTATCTAAGATACTAGATATAATATAACTCGCTCTTCTAGTAAAGAAAATGCTAATATACTAATACGTACTTTAAGGATCCCTAGTAGAAGAACTCAACCTAGATCTATCTTATATATTCTTAGTTAGCTAAAAAGATAGTATATAGACTGTAGTACAGTAGCGATCTCTTAATAAGATAATAAAAAAGATTAGTAACAAAATAGCTTTTAACCTAATAGAAATAATTTAAAATATAATTGCCGGCGCGCTAGCGAACGTAAATATACCTTAATAGTATACTACCTAGCCTAGTTATAATAGCCGCCTAACTAATTCTATAATATATTACCTATTATAGTAGTAGGACTATATAATATTAGGTAGAAACCTTAACTACTAATTACTGCTAGTATATACGCAAACGCTATATCTAGCCTATCTAATAGATACTAATAATAGCGTCTAACCTAATATTTATATACTAAACGTAATCTCTTTACTATAACCTTCTTATACCTATACTTACCTAGCGTATAAAAATAACTACTTCTCTTAGGCTTAAGATTTATAAGTATTAGATTCTAAAGAAGTACTTATTTAAGAAAATATAGTAAAAGTAAAGAATAAAGGTTAGGATAGCAAATATTATATTAACTAAGTTAGAATATTTAACCCTAATATAAAGACTTATTACTAATAGTTAAGGCTACTTAATTATTATAGCACCTTTTACTATACTATAATACGCAACTCTATTAACGCTATTAAAAGTAAAATACTAATACTACTAGCTTTTATTATCTACCTAAACCTCTAAGACTACCTTATAAATTTTATAAACTTATAGTATTACTTAGCTCTTATATTTATAAAAAGAGAATAGCTATATAGAGGTAAAGAAATAGCTTACTAAAAAGAAGCCTTAATTAAAAGATAGAAAATAGATACTATAAAAGTTTACTAAAAATTAGGCCTTCTTTATTTTAGCTCTTAGTAATTAAAGGAAGGAAAGTCTATTACTATATTTATTATAATAGTAGTATACTATAACTAGGATGCTAGTAATAGAGGCGATATAGATATATATAATTATATATATACTACTTTTAATAAGATTAATATAAGCTTTTAAGAAATAATTAGTAACTTAAATTACTAAAAGTTATTAAATAATTTTATTACTAGACTTAAATATAGAGTATTAATATAAAAAGAAATTTATATTAACTAAATTAGTAGGTATCTTTCTTTAATCTTAAGTAATATATTATAAAAAGTACTAAGTAAAAATTTTAATACTACTTACTCCTACTATTAATAATAAAGAAGTAATTAATTATAACTATATAAAAATACTTAGAATAAATATAGCTAGTAGTACTTTTATTTATATACTTTAATATAACCTAACTCTAAATAGTAAAGAAGAAGAAATACTATATTAAACTAAATATTATAATCTTTAAATTAAAATCTTTAAATAAACTCTAATTAACTCCTTTTAGACGTAAAAAAATATAGTAAAAAGCCTAATAAAAGAAACTATATAAGATAATGTTACTAGAAAAGTAATAGAAATAACTAGAATTTAGCTAAACGTTTTATATAAAAGTAAAGCGCCTACTATATTAATATAATACCTAATATAGTAGTAAGAAGTAATCTATTTAGTCTAGCTAATAAGTTCTTAGGCCTAGCGCGCTATATAGAAAGTAACTAGTAAAAAAATAAAACTACTTTTAAAGAATATTATAAGCTACTAGAATAAGATAATAAAGATATAAATTATATTTATATTAAAGACGTACTACTAGAGGACTTAAAAGATATATATTTTAAGTTTATTCTATAGGAGCGTAATAACTATACTTATAAAGAAATTTTCTTTATAAAGGTTACTAACGCTATTCTAAGTATTATAGTATTAAATAAAGATATACTTAGTAAAGAGTATATAGAATTTAAGTATTATTAGTATAGAGCTATAATCTTATCTAATAATATACTATATAAATATTATTATTTATACTCTAAAAAGACTATAACTCTAGTAGCTATAAATACTTAAAAACCTTAAGTAAAAGATACTATATCTAACCCTATAAATAATAAGGCTAATATAAGGAAGTTAAAAATAAAAGTTAATAAAGTTAATTTACTAGCCAACTAAGAACCTAAAAACTTTAATAAAATAATTATATTAACTATAACTATACTAGATAAACTAATCTAAGGCGTTTAAAATTACTTTTATATAATAATATAAGTAAAGTCTTTATAATATAGTAAACTTTTTAATATAATCTCTAATATTAGCTTTAGATTAACTTTTATTAATAAAGAATTATTCTACTAATAGTATTTAAATATTAAGCTGTAACCTTTACTAGAAGTTAATATATATAAAGATTTTAGTAATATAATAGTTACTATTACTTATTTTACTAGGTTTTAAATTTTTATATCTATAATAATAGTAGAGAATAAGAAAGTCCTTATTAATATAAATATTATAAGCTAAGTAGTACTAAATCTAAAACTTAGCTTTATCTTTAGAAATAACTTCTTATACTCTTAAGGTATAATAATTAATATATAAAAGTACTAAATTATATTTTTATATACAAAGAATACTATAGCAGATATTATAATAAAGCCTATTATTAAATAATATTATACTTTAAAAGTTATAGCTAAATAAGTAGTCTTTATCCTACTATATAGTATAAAAAGGGTACTACTTTAGATAGTAATAGCTCTATCTTATAAATCTAACCTTAAATTTTTAGTAGCTAAATAATTATTATTTAATAGCTACGTCTATAACGCCCTTACTAATAAAAATCTTAATATTATTTTAGTATATAATAATAATAACTTACTACTACTTATTCCTAAAAACGTAAAACTTAGGTATCTAATACCTACCTATATTAATAGACTATACTAGATTAATAATAATAATTATAGCTATATAGTACTATCTATACCTAAACAAGACGCTACTAACGAAACTAAACTCTTTAATAGTATTATAATCTTTAGTATAATAGTAATAGAACTTAAGTAAGTCTCTATAATTATAAAAGTAATTAATAAGTATTCCCTCTTATTTATAGATAAACGCTTAGTTATAATAATTTTTAAAGAGTTCTAAATAACCCTCCCGCTTAAGGAAGAGTAGTAAGATTATAAATAATAAACTAAAACTTATATACTATCTCTATAGGACTATACTTATATTAATAAAGTCTTTAATAACCTCTATACCTAAAGTAAAATAATATAGACTATAAAGATAACTCTATTTAGCGCTTTTATTTTTATAAAATAGTATACTATTCTTAATAAGAATAGTAAAGTTATAAGAAAAAGTTATTTTATTATTAATATAAGAGAAATAAATAACTAGATACTTAAAGATAGCTACCTACTAATATTATAATCTAATATTATTACCTTCTATAGTAGAGTAAAATTCCTCTTAACTATTAATATAGTATAATACTTCTACTAGTTCTTAATTAAAAAAGAAAATTACTAAAAGTTTACTATAAACTCTTACTATAGCTAGGAATAAATAAATATAGTATTTATAAGTTTTTATAACTTAGTCTAATTTATTTAGTATATTAGAGATCTTATTTTTAAAAACTTACTTTTTATAAAAGTATATATAGATAATCTAGTTATTTTTAGTAATAGCCTAAAAAAGTACGTATAGTACTTTAATACTTTATTCTAAAGACTTAAAGCCTAGAACTACTCTCTATCTTCTAAGAAGACGTACCTTACGTTCCCCTCTCTTACACTACTAGGCAAGAAGGTTAACGTACTAGGCCTCTCTACTACTAACGAAAGGCTTAGGGCCCTTAAGGATTTAGAATGCCTAAAGACTGCCGTGCAGCTGGAACGCTACCTGGGAGTGGCCAGATACCTTTGAGGCGAGATACTATATTACGTACAATTGTCCGCAGCCCTTCTTAACGCGAAGACTGAAGCCCTGAAAGAGGCCCCTAAGGCAAAAGGCGCCTATAAACGCTACGCAGCCCGACAGCCACTCGAGCGGGCTGGGGAAATCAAGACCTGCTTCAATCTTCTACAGGCGTAGTGGGACAACATCGTCGGCCTATCTTACCAGGACCCCCGCCAAACCTTATTCATCGATGTTGACTCTTCCAGAGAGAACGGCATAGCAGCAATGGCGTACCACGTTGAGGGAGTGACGCAGCCTGACTTTAAGGAAATTAACACCCTACCGGGCTACGATCACGACGCATCCTCACTGATAGCCTAGCTTAAGAAGGTTAAGAGCTTTAATAGAACTAAGGTAAAGCTAATACTGTTTATCTCAAAGACACTTTTACTAGCAGAAACCTACTACTTTCCAACAGAACTAGAGATAGTAGAATTATACTAGGTAGTAAGGAAATTATGCTACTTTATCGAAGCAGTACTGATATGCTATACTTTAACTAATTATAGCGCTATTATAGTAATCGTAAGGTAAACCTGCCTTACTACTACAGTCTCCCTTAATAGGCTAAATCTTAAACTTATAACTATAACAGTTTACCTATAATAGTTTCTAAACCTTCGCGTAGAATACAGACCTAGCCTACTCTATATTATACCTAATAAACTTAGCTACTTAAAGAAAAAGGAAACGTCTCTTAAAGACCTTAAAACTAATACTCTAGAAAAGCTCCTTTTAGTTTTCTATATACTCTTAGTTAAACTTAATCTTAAATTTAAAGATCGCCTCTTCGCCGTATATACGGAAGATAAGTATTAAAATTAAATATAATAGGTTATAAATAGTACTACTACTAAAGGAGATATACCTAAAGAACTCGCTATAGAAGAGAAAGAAAGACAAATAACCTAGCCCTTAAAAAGGTTACGCTTTATTAAGGAAGACAGCCTTATCTACTATTAAGTAAGAGATAATAGGACTAAGCGTTTATATATACCTAAGAAGCTTACTAGTAAGATCTTTAAAGCTATATATAATTACTATTTCTATTAAGGCTTTAACTAGACCTATAAGACTATCTAATCCTTATTCTATATAAGGAAGATAAGTAATCTTTTATACGCCTATATTAAGTAGTACCTCTTATATATTATAAACTAAATAAAGCGCTACTAAGAGTACAGCAGTCTTAAGCTAATCCTTAGGCTAAGTATACCCTACTATATAATAACTATTAACTTTATTATATATCTACCTATAACGAGTAAAGAAAGATATAATATATTAATAACTACAATATATAAAAGATTCTAAGAAGATTATACTCCTACTAGGGCATAATACCTAGTCTTCTATAAATTAGGCTTATTATTAGGTAAACCGCTTAATAGATCTCAACTAGGGTTTTCCTTTAGTCTATATTTCTAATAGAGACCCTTACTTTATATAGGGACTCTTTTATATCCTCTTTACTAAAATAAAAACTAAATTCTATACTATAGCAGCCTAGTACCTCTAAGCTAACAGCTAATCTAAGTAAATAAATTAAACTATTAAAATTATAATCTAATTTTACCTTATAGTAAACCTAAATAATAAGTAGGTAGATACTCTACTATATATATAGTTTACGCTAAACAACTCGCCAAACGCCTTAATAGGTATTACTCTAAATAAATTTATACTTAACGTAAAACCTTATAATATAATTAACCTAGTCTAGAATATCTCTATAATAGATTTTAAGAAGCTATACTTATAGAAATAGTAAGACGTAGTAGATACCTTAGCTTTCGCACTTATTAACTAGAAATTTTACTTTAACTATAAGTATAAGCCTATTAAGCTTAATCCTAGTAATTAGATACTTCTAAGATTATATAAGGGCTATAAAGTTAAAGGTTACCTTAATAAGAAGTTTAATATTTAGAGAGATAGCCCTTTTAAAGTACTAAAGAAGATTAGAAATAATACTTTTAAACTATAGTTACTAAAAATAATAAAAATCTATCTAGTTATTAACGCTACTTAGCTTAAACTTTAGCTACCTAGCTAGGATCCTTTTTAGATAGATAGCTATTCTATAAAGAGAAGGACTAACTAAGGGTAATAATAATAATTAATTTTATAAAATTATATACTTTCTTAATTACTAAGTAAATAAATATAATAGTACTGTTAAGTACCTAGCTAAATAGAAGGATTTTAGTCTATTTTATTAAATATAGTTAAAAAATTAGGGGTTACCTAGTAGAAGTAGTAGGCTAACTCTTATAGAAAACTTAACTTTAATTCTATATATATTTACTACTTCTATACTATATTAGACTCTCTTTCTAATCTAGAGTAAGTATATAAATATAAGAACTAGTAAGTATATAAAATTAGTTAAATTTAAAGTTAAGGAGTATAGTTTATAAAAGGTTATATACTTTAGAATAAACTTCTAATAGAGCTCTATTAAAAATCTATTATTATACTTATAAGTACTTATCTCTACTATAATAACTAGTAATATAAGTATCTAGTATACTAGGTAAGCCTATATCTTTACTTATATAATATATTATAAGATATATTAAATAGTCTAATAAAAAGTAATAATACTTTTTATAAAAGTTAGTAAATTATATTATATCTCTTTTCTTATTTACTAATAAAATATATTACTTAAGTAAATATCTTCTACTTAGCTTAATATAGTATAAATTTTACTCTTTTTATTATATAGATTAATATAAATAATATAGGTAGTATAAAGAAATAGTAACTGTTTAGGTTACATTAGGCCTTTCTAAATCTATATTAATAGCTATATAAAAATATTAATAGTTTTACTCTATTATAGAATAGGACGTTATTTATCTATATTTAGTAAAAGAAATAGTATAAAAGAAGAGTAAAGATACTATAAAGAAATAAATTATAAAATATTATCTTTAGGAGGCTAAGATTTATACTTATATTTATACTTATAGCTAGTAATACTTAAGTAGTATATATAAAATAGGAGAAATCTTAAGTATAATTAAAAGAAATTTAGCTATTCTAAGTTATAAGTACTATAATAGTAAAAATAGTATATAGAAAAGTACTACCTAACTTTAAAGACTTATATAGTAGTATAATCTAAAGTTTTATATACTTTTTATTAAATAGCTTTAGTAGGACTTCTCTAAGCTTATTCTTAAAGTACTTTAAAAGTACTAATACTACTTTTAAAGTCTAAATTTTATACTTTAGTACTTTCTATACTATATTAGCTACTTTATACTTTTTACTAATATCTTTAAACTCTAAGAAAGATAAATAGAGGTACTCTTTAAGTCTACTATCTCTATTTATTATTTTAATAACTATTACTAGCTTAATAAGAGGTTTACTAAATAGTACTTAAAAAGTATTTATAGTAGTTAAATCCTTATTAGTAAAGATACTATATATCTAGTTATCTTAGAGAGATCTAGCGCTAATAAAGTAGACTATATAGCCTAATAGTATAACTTTAGTAAATAAAGTAAGTACTATACTCTTAGTACTTATTTTTAAACTATAGTTAAAGATATAGTTAAGCTAGTATATCTTTTTATTAGTAGCTTTAAATAATAAATTTTTATATAAAAATAATATAGACGGTTTATATAGTAGGTATATAAAGACTAAGATATATAAGCTTTAAATAAAGTAAGTATATATTACTTACTTAAATTTTACTTTTTAGTTTTAGTACTTAAAGCTAGTCTACTTAAGTTATATAGTAAGTATTATAATATAAGACTTTATAGCTTATAAAGTTACTTTTTTATCTAATAAGCCTTTCTCTAATTTTTTAATTATTTATTATAAAGGTATAATCTAAGTCTTAATATAGGCTTTACTACTTTAAAGCTCTTTAATATATTTTAAGAGCGTAGTAATATACTTTAGTAAGTTAAATTAGCTTACTAGCTACTTATTTTTCTTATATATATTAATTATATTCTTTAAAGCCTTTATATTAATTTTTAAACGTTTAATTATCTAGTTCTTTTTAGTATTTACTTTTTTAAGTACTTTTATATTCTTTTAAGTAGCTTTTATACTCTTTTAAAGTACTTTATAACTTAATTTAAGTTTATAACTCTAAACTAAGTAGATATTATAAAGTTAATATCTATTACTATATAAGAGTTAGGCTAGGTAAGTTATAAAGGCTTAAAAGAATACCTTTAAGACTAGATTACTTCCTAAATATAAATCTAAATAGTTATAATTATAGATAAGATACTAAGCTAGGTATTAATAATAATAAAGTTATTAGAATATTAGCTCTCTACCTAACAACTAAACTATAGGTAGAATATTATATAGTTATTAAAAAAGAAGAAGATAAAGTAGTAGTAAAGGCTATAAAGAAAGTATTAATAGAAACGCATAACCTTACTATTATCTATAGCTAAATTACAATATCTAGCTTAATAAATAGCTTAGATAGATAAATAGCTTTTTACCTGGATGAGTACGTACTGTGATGACAACAAGATCATCCTCCTAGCAATCTATTCCCCCTGTTTACTATATCGAAATCGCTGTGGCAGCGCTAGCTATCTAGCTTCCTACGCGATGATCGATTTCGCGATTCGCTCGTGCTGTCCAAAGAACTATCGGTAAACACCCTACATCTTAACGTCAGCCTCTAAACATCCTGTTACCAGGTAAGTGGTATACTACACGTAACACGTATATCGACGGTAAAGTCATGATTCGAGGAAGGAAGCCTAGAAAGCCTTCCAGCTCATTTATCACAACGCCTCGTATCTTCATAACATTACACGTCGCTTCTCTACACCCCACAGACCGGCCCTTCATCTATGACAAGGATGTTTTTTAACCTCTTAAGCCTCTCACCACTAATCCCACACACATGTCCAAGATAGCCCTCAGCGCCACCATACTCGCTCCTCAGCATCTCCAAGAAACCAAGCATGCTCTCCTCTCTCGCCTCCGCCATCCGTCTCGCCGCATCCTCAGCCGAACCCACAGACTCCATGATGGCGCGGACAATCAGATGCATCCACGGCGCGAGCCCGAGCCCAGTCAGGCAGTATTCTTCCGCCACCACGGCGTCCTCGACACCGCACAGCGACAGCAGCAGCGCACACAGTACGCCGGTGCGGTCCTTGCCCGCCGTGCAATGCACCATGACGGCGCCGTCGGGCTCATCCAAGATCCGCTCGATGACGCTCTTGCACGCGCCCGCGCCGTGCTCGAGAATCGCCTTGTACGCTCGTACCATGCCCTAAAGTAAAATCGCGAATCAGGCTCAGGATCAAGATCAGGATCAATCCACCAGTCAACCGATCGGGGGGGGGGGGAAGCTCTCTGCTCCCCTAGTTCGTTTTCGGGTACGAAACCTCGAAGGAAAGCCTAGGGTGTGTGTGTGTGTGTGTGCATAGTACTTACTCGTGCGTCTTCAGACATGTAGTCCTTGTGACTGGCAGCAAGACTGACGGGATCGTAGCTCTGGTCCGGGAAAATGGGGACGAAGCGGCGCTCGACGCCGGGCCAGTCTGCCGCGCCTTGGCCCCCCGCCCCCGCCTTGTCGGACCCAAGCCGTCTCTCGATCTCAGGATTCGAACGCAGGTCGAACACGCAGCTCACGCCGAGCGACTTGACCTTTGCTATGTCGGCGGCAGTGGCTTTCGTCGGCTCGCCGCACCGGAAAATGCGGTTGCGTCGCACGCATCTGGTGGCTCGGCCTGCGATCGGCCAGCCGCCTAGGTCGCGGAAGTTGGGAATGCCTTCGAGCGTCACAAACGGTGGAGAAGGGAGTGTCGAAGGTGTTCCAGGAACGATGTTCTCCATGGCAAGATGCTGGATGTGGGCTGGACTTTCAAGTGCTGACGGGTTTTTCTTAGTGGATGTAATGATTGTCAATATGCTCTAAGCATCGAGGCTACGTTGGGTCGGCTGCCTAGGCGGCGTTTCTTCGGCTAATTCTCAATACGAGAGTATGGTGTGACTGATCATCTTATGCACGACCAGGGCTTGTATACAAAAACTTTTAAAAATCATAATGTCTTAAGCCATACGAGTCAATTTATATAGATAATAGTAATGCTATAGCTTGCGCTAGTTACAGTACTTTTTACCCTTTTCTATTAGAGTGTTAGTAGGGCAAGAGATGACAGAAACTAGGTCAAGAGATTATAGGTACTGTAACAGAGGATTATAGAACCTTAGTTAGAGATATTAGGAGACTAGGTATAGTTGACAGATTAGGTAACAGAGATGTTATCCTTATCGTGCGCTAGCTAACATGTTATAACGTCTATTAAGGAGGGAGTATCCTTATAAGAGCTCTGACTGTCTCTTACGACAAGTAAAGAAAAGTTTACTTATAATTAACTTAATTGTATACTCCGAAAACTCGGAAGCCTGCCAATCTTAACTACGTAGTTTAGAGGTAGCGTACCTCTGCTAAGCAAGGACGTCGGGAGATTAACGAGGTGCAGTTCGAGGCTGAATTAGAATAAAACTAAGTTTAATAACTTCCTTATAACTATAATAATACTAAGAACTGCTTAAAAATATAAAGACTTTGTACGACGAAAGTTTCCTACTTGCACTACCGTGTTGTTATAACTCATAGTAACCTACACCTATAGTAAAGGAGAAAGGAGCATGAAAACGAAGTAGAGGATAAGGCTCTCTACTAATGTGGATGGCTGGCTACGTGGCGTGGATCGAGATGCTGGTACTATTCTGCCGCCTCGCTATATGGCGGCGGCGGCAGTTCCTCATTATCCGGGTGGACATGAGGGCAATGAAAGTTTTCCATGGCATCCTCAAAATCAACTTCTGAGCTGGGAACGCTCGATTTCTCGGAACGCTTGTATTGAGCCGCTAATAGCCCGGATTCGAGAAGCCGCTCTTCCTCTATGTTGACCTTCTCCTTTACCAGAAAGTCGGTCGTTTGGATGATGGATATAAGGTTGAGCATTACTTTGTAGAGCTTCTCGTTGTGGTTAAAACGCTTGCAGAGGCGCTCGACGCATTTGGCTAGGGAATAGTGTTTATTGTACTGCAATCGGAAGTGATCTATCGCGGCGAGGATCTTTAATGTTTCTATGTCGCCATACTGGGCTGCAGTGTTGATTAGGTGCGGCCCCTTTAGTCTTGGGCATTTGTTGTAATGATCCCATCTGTCGAGCAACAACTAGAGGACCTTGTAGCTGTTGTGGATGATGGCTGTTGTAAGAGGCGTCTCTCCTGTTGCAGAGGAGGCGTTGATGTTGGCCCCTCTTTCTAAGAACAATAAAGCAAAGTCTAGATTGTCAGTACGCGCTACGTGGATAAGGGGTGTTTTGCTATCGATGCCAGCCGACTCGGTGTCGGATCCAAAGTCGAGAAGTGTCTTGATGACGAGGGGGTCTTTCGAATTCCGGGAAGCGCAGTTCATCGGGCTTCCCGATATCTGACCACCCGGGAGGATGGGATCGGTCTCGGCGCCTGCCTGCAGCAATAACTTGACGCATTTAACGTGCCCTCGATCGGCGGCATACGAGAGTGGGCCGCCTAGATAACTGTCGATCAGATTCGGGTCAGCGTCGTGGGCCAGAAGCACCATCACAGTGCGATGATCTCCTCTTGCAGCGGCCCACGTAAGGGCAGTACGGCCTAAGGCATCAACAGCATTAATACAATCCGGGTCCTGCTTGATGATTTCCTCGAGACTGGTCGCCGACAGACCAGTGGCCGCTATATGAATTGGTTGAAAGTTCTGCTCATCTACCCAATCCTCAATATCGATAATGGGTCGTAGATAATCAACGGCATCTCCAGAAGACAGGCCTTGAAGATAGTAGTCATTGATCTTATTCCTTGGGCTGTTATCGCTTTGCTTAATTGGCCTAGAAGGAATGTAAGTCAGATGAGGAGGAGCTGTGTGCAGCGATGGGGGATTACCTGTAGTCAGGATCGGCACCCTCAGTGATCAGATATTTGGCTGTCTTCCATTGCTGGCCATAAATTGCCCACTGGTGTAAAGTATAAGAGAGGGTTAGTTGAGAATGTGGCAAGAGGGAAACTCACTCGGAGAAGCGAATAGCCTCGCGTGTCACTGACGTCTCGAGGAGAAGCGAGACCGCGTCTGAAAAGATCCCTCAAGCCATCCACATTGCCTTCAAGAGCAAAACTTACGCTTGCAGCAGAATCCGGGATCCGTCTAAGAAGACTGAGCTGCATCTGCGGACCCATACCGCCAGCAGCCTCAAACCGGACTATCTGAGACCAGAGGAAGCCGAGCGGAAACCAATACTCGACCTTTATGTACGGCGCCTGCGCCTTGGTGCACTAGTCCGAATCGCACTTGGGGGTGGTGAAGGGAAGACCGGCGTATTTAAAGAAGGCGCGGCCGAGAACGCGGTCGACAATAGAAGGCGTCTCAGAAGCGGATCGTTTGTGGCAGGCACACACACAACCTTTTTTGCAACCATTCACGAACTGCTTAAGGCGGATGCCCACGCCCTCAGAGGAGGGTTTCGCATGCGGAGAAGCCAAGCCCGCAGCCTTGGCCTTCCTCTGCTGTACAAGCCGTCGGTTTTTGTACATGGCGAGCTGAGTACGCTGGTGATCCTCGAGGCGCGCAGCTTCGTCTCGGAGCATGTTTTCCATCCTTTGTTCAATCTGAGCAAAACCGGAGTTAAGCGTCGTTTCGAGGTCTATTTTGTTCGTTTCCAGGCCTGAGCGGAGGTCTTCGCGAATGCCGAGGATGTTGAGTTCCGAGCCTGTCGTAACGGCGTAGATTGCTTCTACGTTAAGCCCGATGCGGGTCATGTCCCGGCTTGGAGGCGATTAGTGGACAAAGAGGGAAAAGCGGCACGAGGGCAATGCATGGTACGTACGTGTTGATGGTGCCCAGGACGATGTTGAGCGAGACCTTGACGGTGTTGATGTCGTCCTGGAGACTATGAAGGTGCTCCTGCTCTCGCTTGAATGCGGCGGCGGCGGTGACGATGTGCTTGTGGCGCGCGAGGCTTCTGATGACAGTCTGGAGCTCCTCTAGCTTGGTTTCTGCTTTCTCTAACAGCAGCTGGATGTTCTCGAGGAGGTCGTCGGGCGCAGCAGTGGCGTCGTGGGATTGCTTCTCTTCGAGGACGTTGACAAGCTGGAAGCAGACAATCTGGAAGTCGGACACCTCGTTATTGAGAGCGTGCACGCGGCCGGGCAAGTTCTTAATGAAGGAGCGGAGTTGCGCAAAGGCGAGGCATGTGTTCGCGGCAACGGTGGCAACCGTGATGGCGCTCGCTGTCACCGACAATGGGTCCATGGCGGGGCGGTGTGGCTAGTGTCGGCAGACCCTGAGGACCGGTGTGCGGCCGGTGTGGCTAGTGTCGGCAGACCCTGAGGACCGGTGTGCGGCCGGTGTGCGTGTGGCGAGTATCGCGCTTCGTGGGGCACGGGGATGCTGGGTCAGACACCCTACGCAGGTCTGTACACGGGTCTGCAAAGTGGGACGGTGGTGAAGAGGAGAGGAGGGGAGAGGAGAGGAGAGCAAGGCTGGGTGTTGAGAAGCGCTGGGCTCCGTCGTCCTCCATGTACGAATGAGCGGGAGGACGGGCAAGGCTGAAGCAAGCCCCCAAATCTGGCTGCCCTGTCCAGACGACGCCACTCGTCACGCATCGCACCGCCCAACCCGCCGACCCTTGCGTGCAAGACACTCTTCGCAGCCACACTCGTCGCAGTCACACACGTCGCAGTCACACAGACGGTGAGTGATGGTGAGTGATGGTGAGGGTGCGAGCACGGGCCACATGGCCCGGCGCCGTGATTCGCGGACTGACCCGGCGCCAGTGTCAGTGCCAAGCGTTGGACTAGCCGTGAACGGCAAAGCGCCCAATCTGTGTGACGAGCTAGGACCCGGGAGCTGGCTGCCTGCCCCGCAGAGCTGGATTCACACCTTTGCTTCACCCTCCAAATCATCCCTTGCAACCTCCCACTACCTCACGTCCAGCAATGAGGTTCGGCCGTCAGCTCCACACCCTCGTTGTGCCGGAATGGGCACATGTCTACGTCGATTACCATCTTTTCAAGAGCCAGCTGAAGCTCGAGGCTGGCCATGCCTAGGGTAAAGGTAAACAAAATCCCGGCCTTGTCCCCAACCAGCCCTGATCCGCGACCAGGCACCTTCGAGCATCATGAGCTCAGCACAGCTGTAGCTAAAGCTGAACGCATCTACCTCCTCTAGCTGCATGTTATTAAGTTACTGGCAGAACACGTCACATAGCTTCGCGGTGACCAAGTAGACCTCAGCTCAGAGGACGCCTACCTAACCCCTCTAGAATGCTTGTTAACCTTCGCCGAGTGCTTAGAGCTCTACGATCATACTACAAAGCTTCTTTAGTTTAGTACTATAAACTAAGTAAGCGTAAAGAAATTGCTTTCTAAAATATATAAACTATAAGGGGCCTTAGATATAAGCAAGATAGAGACGCGTTAATCCTTTATAGTATAGATAGAATATATTAATTTACTAGAAGACTTACGTAGTATAATTTTAAAGTTTAATCTTACTAAAGTTTAAGAGAACGTCGCTAAGGTAGGCGTAGGGTCTTACCCTATATATTTAGGACTACTCTTCTTTATTAAGCTATATAGTCGCCTCCTACTTATTTCCGTCTAGGAAAGCTTACTTAATATAAGTAGTATATCTAAAATCTTAGGTATACTTAGCAAGTATCTTATTCTATTATTACTCTAACTCCTTAATAAGCTTAATAATAGTATTTAAAAGAAGGATAAACTTAGTTATATACTTTTATATTATACTGCTTAATATAGCTTAGTAGATATATACGTAAAGCTTCTCTAATAAATAGATAGTATCTATAATTCTAGTAAACAGTTAATATAAGATTATAAGGGTTATACTATATTATAACTAGCTGTTGCTAACAGTTATACAGGTACTATAGAAGCCCTCTTAGTATTCTCTACTTCTAAGTATATTTTCTTAGCTAGTACTAAACTATAAGCTTTTAATATAGTAATAGACCTACTCTTGCTTACCTTATATATAGACTCCCTAAGGATAGTAGCTCTACTCTTACCCTATATCTATAATATTAATAGTCCTAGTAGTTATAGTAAGATAGCGTTGTTTATTACTATAAGGTAAGGTTCTACAGAATATATTAAGATCTTACTATAAATAAATAGACAATCTTAGCTAGACCTAAATATTAAAGTTAGACCTTAAGGCTAGATACCTCTTATTATAGCCTTAATATAAGGCTATATATACGTTATAGACTTACTAATCTAAGCTAGTAGTAATGTAAATATAAAGGATACTACTAGCTAAATAGCTATAACTTATACTATATACTAAGGCTATTTACAGCTTACTGAAGTACTTTTAAGATTAAACTATCTTATTACTCTTAAGTATACTATTACTAGTACTAGATCTAGAGTATCTACTTTAGCTATTACTAGGGACCTTAAGATATATGTAAACTTTAGGCTATTAAACATATGTAGTAAGAAGAAGCCAGTCGATCTAGGTAATTATAAAGGTAGTCTATCTCTCTCTATATACTTAGATACTCACTTTGTAGTTTAGATATCTATAATTAGAGCGACTAGCTCTTCTAAATAGATAGATCTTCTATTACTAGATAATCTAACTAATAGTCTATCTAAATTTATTGCTAAACCTGGCGTATTAGTTACCCTAGTCTTTAAAATCCTTCTCTCTTTAGCGCCTAGAAAGACTAAAACTATCTATATTAAAACTGCCCTAGTATTTCTTAATATCTTTAAAGATAATATTAGGGATAAGCGTAAGAGTCTTATTCGAGATTTTACTATACCAATTCTTAAGAAGGATACTCTAGATTTATTAGGGTTTTTAACCTTTAACTTTCTTCTTATAAAGCCTCTACAATATACCCTAAATACTAGGCTATCTATTAATAATATTCTTAAACCTAGAGAGTCGACTTTAGTTATTAGATATAGAGGCTTTAGAGTAAACAACTCTGCTACTAGGCGCTTATAGATTAGTAAGAATACAGTACTAGGTTCGTACGCTGCTACTCTATTAAGTACTTTATTTATTAAGTTTAATATTTAATTAATAACTAACTATATCTCTATCATTTACTACGATAATATTATTATAGAGTCTAGGGCTAATATTTTACCGTAAGCGCTAACCCTTAATTAGTTTATATTTATTAGTAAGGAGCAAAAGCTGTAGGATACTATATTACCTTAGGATTATTGTCCCTAATCTACCTAAATAAGAGTAAAGCTAAGATTACTCTTATCTACTAGATTTTATAGCGAGCGGTTAAAAATCTTTAAAGAATAAATAGAATAGACTAAAGACTACTAAACTAAAGGATTTAAGGCTAATATCTAAGGCGATAAGATTACTAATTTATTTATAACATTTATAGAAATCTTTAAGAATGCTCTAAAAGAAATAGGCTTTAATATTAAACTAAAGTACCTTATACTGTAGGAAGCTAAAGACGTAAATATAGAGCTCTATAGTATTAAACTAAACTACTATATTAATACTATCCTTAAAACCGTTTTTGCTTATACTAGCAAACGAAAGATTTTCTTTTTATCCTTTTTCCTAAAGCTTTATATCCTTTACTTAAGAAAGTAGTAAGCTTACTCTGTCCTTTTCCTTAACAATAGTAGTAATACCCTAACTAGTAATATTAGAGTAAGTAACATATAGAAAGCTCTAAAATTTATAAAGGTATAGGACCTAGTAGGTATAGTAGTAGCCTCTAAGCCTCTTGTATACAGTCTAAAGCTTATTAGCTATATACAAGACTAGAGCCTTGTCTATTTATTATATAGTACCCTAAACAGCGTTCTAGAGAAAGTAAAGGTAATTTACCTCGAGAATTATAATTCTATAGAAGTAAGCTAACAACTAGTAGCTCTAAGCCAATACTAGGCTCGATGCAATTTATGTAGATAAAGTAGGCTTGATTCGGGATACTTTAAAAAGCGTGAAAAGATTGGAGAAGTATAGTCTTTAGGGAATTTGTAATGGCTTTGGAAATGAGGGAATAGTTATACTAGGAAGCCGAATCCTTAAGGAGAGAATAGCGGAGTATAGTTAAGTATTAGCGTCCCTCTTAAGCCGGCTCTTTCTTAGTTAAATTTTACTTTTACTATAATTAATCGTACTTATAATACTTTTCTATTAGAAAGTTTAAGGGTTAGTAAGATAGCGTAGTAGCCGTACTACAGCTACGCTATAACTAGGCTATAGCTATAGCTATAGTAAGCTATACCTAGCGCTATAGACTTAACAGTACAGTAGCTATACTATAGCTATACTTATACTCTTATAGTCTAAAGATTATAAACTTCTATATTAAATCTTTAATATAGCTTTTAAGGTATACCTAGTAGTAATTAATAGCCTTTTTAGTTCCTTAGTATAAGTTAAGCTATATTAGATTTAAGTCTATTTATATTACTTTAGTAAAATATCTACGAGCTATATATAAGACTTAATATTAAGGATTTAGTAGGTACAGGTACGCGTATAGTAAGAAAAAAAGGCTACTTACTATACCTAGTATTCTATAGTATAATAAAATAAAGAATAATATAAAGAGTAGATAGAGTTTTAGGAAGAAAAAGTATACTATTTAAAAAGCCTGTTATATACTATATATATCTATAGTAGCTGGCTACTACTATAGCGAGTTATCTAAGTAACTATATATAGTAGTAAGAGTATTATCTTACTACTAAGTAACTTTCTCTATATAAGATGTTGTTTAATTAAAGTTTTACTATATATATAATAGACTAAATTATACTATATTTAATAAAAAACTATCTTTATACGTTAGATTTGTTGTATTAGGTACGCTAGGGGTATTAACGACGCTAATATTATTATTATTATCTATAATACTAAGTAATCTTAGTATAAAATCTATTAATATTTTCTTACTACTATCTTCTATACTAGATATCTTCTTGTATATAATATATAAAGTAGTATTAAACTTTTAAGTCTAATACTTTAGCTAGCTTAATATTCTACTAGTCTATATAAGCTGTAGATTAATTGTCTATCTTTAACTCTAACTTATAATATTAGATAATATCTTCTAAACTTATAATCCTAATTCCTCTATATACAGTATATATAATAAGGTCTACTAATATACTTTAAACTTTATTAGCTCTAAAAAGTCTATAATAGAAGGTAGAGGAATTATTATCTTTACTTTTATAATATAGTAATATTAATAGGCTTTTAGGATCCTCGTTAACTTTGTAGGATTTTTAGGCATTTTCTATATTAGAAAGTAGTTAAAAGTATACTATAATTAATATAGGCTTATACTTATAATATCCTAGTAATTTTTGTATTAAATATTTAATAAATACTATATAGATCTACTCTAGTATTTTAAAACTTAAGTATTATATAGAGACTTAGTACGTACTTATCTTTTAGCGCGATATTAGATCTTTAGTTTTAGGCTCCTTTATAGCTAGGTCCTATTATACTACTATAGTATAGTATAGAGTTTTTAGTAAGTTCTACTATATATTAACCTTAAAAGTTTATATACTTGTATATACTATATTAGTAGTAGAGTATATAGAATTTAGTTAACTTACAGCTAGTAGGATACTTAAATACTATTATAATAAGAGTAAAAATTATAGCTAAAGAGGAAAGAATTATATATTACTTATTTTATAAGTATAATATTTAGTAGTTAATAGATAGCTTAATTCCCTTACCCTTCTAGGTAAGCTGCCTCTCTATATAGTACTAACTACCTAATTAGTAATTATATTACCTATAGTATAAAACCTCCTTTACTTACTACTTAGTTTTATTAAGTACTAAAACTACTAAAAACTAGTATACTTAAATTACTTTTACTAGTAACTAGTACTTATAACTTCTTTTAAGTTAAGCTTAGCTTAATAACTTTTTTATATACTATTATATATTTTACTACTTTATTTATTATAATTTATCTAAGTTTATATCTTTTATATAGAAGAGGTCCTTATAAGCTACGTTCTATATTAGATACTTAGTATTAGTTTTATTTATATTTAATAACTAGTAAAAGTTATTACTATAAGTAAAGACCTTAAACTATTATACTAAAGGCTAGTTAACCTTAATAGACGTTATAAATACATTTTACTACTTATTAATAAAGCTTTAGTATTAATCCTTTATTATATTCTTTTTAAAAAAGTATAGTATTTTTAAGTAAACTAAAAGGTTATTTTAAGGTATTTAGTAGTATATAACTTATAAAATTCTAAACTAAAAGTATAGTAAAATTATACTAGAGAACGCGTTCTTAACGCTACTATATATATTAGAGTAGCTAAAAGGAGATAGTAGCCTAGCTAAAAGCTACTAATATATAGTTACTAGCTATTTATAAGTACCTATCTTATTATTTTTTATAGTCTCTATATTATTATTTACTCTAATAAACTATAGTAGTATAGTATAGTACTCCTATATTATAAAACTTATTAATTTATATAAGAGCTAAAGATTACTAATCTATACTTTACTTTTCTTATA
Organism: Lophiotrema nucula; assembly: GCA_010015825.1. Classification (NCBI taxonomy): domain Eukaryota; kingdom Fungi; phylum Ascomycota; class Dothideomycetes; order Pleosporales; family Lophiotremataceae; genus Lophiotrema; species Lophiotrema nucula. Next base: position 33,552 of record ML977393.1, read on the forward strand.
TAGAATCTTTTTTTACTTTACTTTAAGCTATTAGCTAGAAATCTTACTAAGCTAGTTATTTTTATTATACTAAGCTTTAATTTTTCTTAGCTTAAAAATACTTTTTAATACTTACTAGGTCTAGTATTCTTCTAAGTAATAATAAAACTTAGATAATACTTTAGTATAATTTTAGTTATTTTTATTATTTTATAAAATACTATTCTAGATTATATCTATATTAGCTTAATCCTTTATAGTAGCTTTAAGGTTAATATTAATATATTAGAAGTAAATTAGATTACTAACTTTAGTCTTCTTTATATAGTATAAATATAAGATAAGATATATTATCTACTAAAGAACTATATATAGTATATAATAAAATATATTTCTATAAATAAGCTACTAAAAGAAAAAATAATATATAGTTTAAACCTAGCCTTAGTTACTCTAGTTATTAATTCTACGCGTATAATACTTATATATTAAATATTCTTTAGTTAAAATTTTAGATAGTTTATTATTTTAAAATACTTAACTAAAAACGTTTACGTTTACTATTCTAGTTTAAATAAACTTATTAACTATAGACTTTAGGTCTAGTATTTTAATTACTTTATTATAATTAATCTATAGTACTACTAGTTTAAAAAAAAAGTAATAGCTAAGTAAGTTATTTATATTTTATAGTCTACACTCTAATATATAGAAGAGAATATACTACTTATTATATACTTTTTATATTATAATATAATAATAATTATTTATAAATAAAAAGAGAAGGTAGGTAAAGTTTATATAGTTTACTTTTTAAGTAGTAAGGCTTATCTTACTAGTAATAAGATAAGTATAGTTAAAATATATATATAATTTAGTTACTTAAGTACTAGTATATTTAAAGTACTAATTAAAGAAGTCTAAGGTTTTTATATTAGATATTTTTTACTAAACTTAGTTTAAAACCTTATTTTACTATACCTAAAGTATACTTAAATAGTACTAGTATTTCTTATTAATAATATTTATAAGTATCTTATTAAGGTCTTCTAAAGCTATACTATTAAGTACCTTTTTATAAAATATATAATTCTAGATTTACTTAGCCTAAACTAGGTCCTTATACTAGACTTAGTTTATTAGTTACTTTACTTAAAATTTAGTTAGCTAATAATTTACTTAAAGTATAGCCTTAGTATCTAGTAGAGTTATACTAATAACTTTATAATAGGCTTCTTATACTAAGCTAGTTATAAGCTATACTAATAGTTAACCTATACTACTAATAGCTTTATTATCTTAGTTATAAGTAAAATACTAGCTTACTAAGGCGTCGCTAATATTAAGAGTAAGTATAAGTATATTTATATAGCTTTAACTAGTTATTAATATAGTACTAGTTATATAGATATTAAGTAAACCTTATAGACTAGTATAACGCGTATAAGTAGATAACTTTACTATATTATAATATTTCTATTCTATAAGTCTTATATATAAGTAGGTATACTTAGTAAGAAGATTAGGCTCTATCTTAACCTTTTATTATTTATATAAAAAATATATATCCTCTAGTTATATAAAGACTATGCTAGTTTAGTTACTAGCTATTTATAGTATTAACTAGTTATTCTTAATTTTTTTTATACTTTATTACTTTAGTTACTTATTAACTAGGCGCGTAGCGTTACCTTTCTTTAAAAGCTATATATTAGACTTTACCTTCCCTATCTTTTAATAGTATATATTCTATTTTTTTTATATATAATAGATATACTAATATACCTTATAAAAGTCTTTACTAGTAATATAAGTCTTTTTTAACTAGCTTTTAGTTATGTACTCTAGACAATTATATATTATAATATTAACTTTATTAGTAGTAAATAGTAAAGTTATTTATCTAGTAATATACTATATAATACTTATTACTTTATATAATATCTAGATTAAATTAATTCTATATAAGAGCTTTACTACCTTTATTCTCTATTACTAGTATATAACTTAATAGTACTATAGTAAGTCTTTAGCCCTATTACTACGCTAGTTTTATATAGTATAAATAAGAAGATACTAGCTAATAAGCGCCTTATAGCTGCTATAAACACTTATAGCTCTATTATTTTAATAAATATAATTAGTAATTCTAGTTATAAATAATACTATTTTATAAGTATAGATAGATAGGCTCTTAAAGATAGTATTATAAACGTTAGCTTAAGTAATAGCTAAGATTCTTTAGGCTTATATATTAATAATTTTTATAATAGTTATTCTTATCTTAAAGATAATAATCTTTAAGTATAACCTTAGGTTATTATTTAACTATAAAACTTAGATACTTTAAAGTAAGATATTTTAACTAATAAGTTACTATTTTTATACTTATTATTTTTACTACTAAGTATCTTAAAGATAAAAAGGCTAAAAGGGTTAAGCTACTTAGCTAATCTATAGTAAAAGTATTAATATAACTAAAGAAATACTAAGCTACTAAATAGAGAAAGCTTAAAAGTATAAAAAAGATAAAAGCCTATTTATTAGTATACTAAAAGCTTTACTAGGCTACCTAGACGTTAATAAAGACTACTTACTTATATTATAATATCTTACTATTATCTATAATTCTCTAGGTTATTTAAACTAGCTTTTATACTAAAGTATACTAACTAAGGTTTTATAAAGTAATTAATAATAATACTAAATATAAGTATAAGTTTTAGTTAAGTTTAATAAAGCTAGTAAAGCTTATATTTAGATTTATAAGTAATAGTTTTTATATTATAGTTTAGCCTTAATTCTAAAAAGATAAGAGGGTATAGAGATATTACTAGTTAGTATTTTATAATTACTAAATTTAGTTATATTTACTAATAGCTTATAACTTAGAAAGTCTAGAAGTAGGATAGAGAGAAAACTATAAAGATAGTAAGTCTCTTTATATTTATATACTTTTCTACTATTATTAGGATTTTTAGCTACTAGTATATTACTCTAAGTTCTATAGTAATAATACCTTACTTTATTTATATTTTTATATTATCTATTAACCTATTATATAAGTTATTAGCTATTACTATTTCTTTTATTTATAATCTTACTATACTACTATTAACCTCTTTTACTTTAACTATTTATATAGTAAATTTTACTCTTTTCTAAATACTAAAGTAATCTAGCTAGTCCTTATAGATATACCTAATTTACCTAATTTACCTTTTACTTTATATAGCTATTTATAGTATCTATTTTAGACGCTACTATTATTAAACTAGCTAATTAGAATTTAATAGAGAAGTCCCCCTACTAAATATTAATTAGCTAAAAGTAGTTACTAAAATTAACCTAGCTATAGTTACTTAGGTTATAACTTCTACTTTATAATAGCTTACCTATTTTATCTATTTTACTTAGGTAAAATTTATAATAGTTTACTAAAATATTATAATATAGGTCCCCCTCTTCTACTTTCTCTAATACTATTCTATATATTAGATATCTAAGTCTTTAAGCAGCCTCTTTTACTTTTATAATTTATTTTATTATTCTAAATAGACTTATATAAACTAGCACAGCTAGTACCTATTAAACTCTTTATCTACTTTAATAGTTAGGTTATAATTAGCTAGGTAATAATAGTTTAATAGCTATAACTATTAAAGTAGGTCTAGTTTCTATAACTAAGAATAGGGTAAGGTTAGTAGTCTTACCTACTAGCTATTAAACTAGGCTAGGGTTTTTCTTTATTTATACTTTTAGTACTAGTAGTCTAGGTCCTATAGGCTAATATATTTATAATCTTTTTCTATAATATCTTCTAGTAAGTACTAAAAGAATAGCTTAATATTCTTAAATAAGACTATATTTACTAGTAGGGTACTATTAAGGTCTTCTAACTTATAGTAGCCTTAGTTTTAAAATAACTAGCTTACTTAGTATAGGCCTATCTAGTATATATTAAGTTTAATTTTTATAAATATATTAACCTAATAGAAACTATTCTAAACTAAAACTAGGTCTCCTATACTTATTATATAATACTTAATTTCCTAAGTAGTATTCTAGTAGTCTTTTTTCTAGGCCTAGAGTCTCTAAGTATAGGCTACTATATTCTATAAATTCTAGTTACGTATATTAAGTTATATTATATAAATTATAATTAGCTTATTTTAAGTTTATACTTTATTCTATAGTAGTATTTATTATATAAGTAAGGTAGATTCTATTAGGAGTTATAGGTTCTAGCTAGTTATTAGCTATATTACTAAATAGCTATATTCCTCTTAAATAGTATATCTTTCTACTAGTATTACTATATAAAGGTTATCTACCTACTTACTAAGTAATTTTATAAGAGTATTATAAACTAAGATATATCTATATTTAATAAATCCTTAGGCTTATAAATTCTATACTAAGATCTATAGATAGATAATATTATATAGTTTAAAGATAGCCTTTAATATATCTTTATTTTTAGGTCTGCCGTTAACCTATATTTAGCTATAAACTCTTTATTTATAAATAATATCCTTATATATAAACTTTATAATAGTAGTTAAGTTATTTCTAGTAAATACTCTAGCTTTTAGCTAGCCTATTAGGGTTTTTTAGGCTATAACTAAGAAGTATTTACTTTTACTTTTTAGTATAAAAACAATATTAATAGCTACGTATTCCTATATAATAGTAGTATAAGATATAGTAAGTATATTTCTTTTTTATAAGGTTAACCTCCTTTAGTATTTAAAATAAGTTTATAAAACTTTTATAACTATATTTTATATATTCTTCTAAAAGTATTATATTTTAAGTATACTAAAGGTACTATTTATACTTTAGTATCCTAGCTAATAGTAAACTTTTTAAATTATAACTAGCTATAAATTTTAGCTATTTACTACTTACTAAATAGCCTAGTATTATAACTTCTTCTTAAATAGTAATCTTTTTACTATAAAGAAGGTTAAGGTAGCTTTCTTTTAAAATAAGGTTTAAGATTAATCTAATTCTAGAAGTATTCTTAATATCTAAAAACTAAGTAATAGCTTTTAAATTATTATTATAAGATTTATATAGGATTTGCAATAGTAGAAGTTTAAGTTAGTATTTTATACTTACTATATTATAACTTAATTTTATATAGTTAAGTAATATATTAATAAAGTTTTTTAAATCCTTTTTTACCTTATTAGATACTTCTTACTTATTAGACTTTAAGTAGTAAGATAGTCTATCTATAATAGTATAGAACTTTCCTAAAATATACTTAATATTAAAATTCTATATTAAGATTATTATAAGCTACTTATTTATTAGTAAGCCTAGTAGGTCTATTAATAAATAATTAAGCTAAGTAATTAAAGTCTAGGTATTTATTTTAATTATAAAGTATACTTTATAGAGCTAGGCGCGAAACTTTTTTAAAGCCTAAAAAATAGCTTTATATTTTAGTTTAATTAAATACTATTTTAATTTAGCCTTTAACTATAAGGTACTTTTAAAGTAAATTAAATATTTTTACTTATTTTATTTAACTTACTTTAAGACTACCTTATCTCTCTTAGTAGAAGTATCTATACTTAAAAAAATTAAAAGTTTAAAAGTATAGTTAAATAAAGCTAGTACTAGCGCTATTATAATTTTATATTTTAAAATTTTTATAGTTTACTTCTACTACTTCTTCTATTTCTACTCTATATTCTTTTATAGTAATATAAAGAGTAAATATATTATAATAGTAAAGTATTTAACTTAGATATAGTAGTATATATAGATACTAATAAATATCTTTACTTCTTTAATATTTCTATATTTTAGCTATTTAATAATTTTTACTACTTTCTTTAATTCTAGATATCTACTATTAGTATTAACTTTATAACTAATAATAATAAGACTTTTTACTTTTTAGTAGTACTTCTTTATAAAAACTATTATATTTACTCTTTTAATATTAGCTAAGATTTAGTCTAGCTACTAGATATACTTAAAGATATATTACTTAATATTTAAAAGAGTTTTTTTATTATTATAAGCTATCTTAGAGCTACTAGCTACTATATTATTAATATAAAGTATATAGTTATATAGAAAGTATTATAAAAGGATCTTTATAATAATATAAAAAAAGGCTATAATAGAGTTTATTACTCTTTAAACTATAGTATAGTAGTAAACTAGTCTAACTAGTATATAGAATATAGTAATATTTTAATTAGATAAGTAGAGCGTAATTTAGTTATACTTAAAGAAGAAATCTATTAGTATAATAATTTTATATTTTATATATTACTTAGAGAAATTATCTACTAAAAGTAAAAGGTTTATATTTTAAATAATAACTATATTAATCCTTTATATATTATTAATTAGTTTTAAGTCCCTGTCCTTTTTTAAGACTAAAAACTAAAAGTTATAATACTAGCTATTATATAGTTCTAGTATTTTTTATTTAATATATTTATTAATTATTAAAATATACTTATCTTTTAGCTTCTTTAGTAGGTAAAAAAGGTTAACTTACTATATTTTATACTTTATAGTTTTAATCTTATATAAAAGGCTAATATTAAAATATATACGTCTAGATTCTGTCTATATAAAGGTAATTATAGCTTCCCTATTAAATAGTATCTCTATTATAAAGTATACTTTTTATAGTAAAAGCTATAGTCTAAAGTTTTACTAAGATAGTTATTTTTAAGTAAGCCTAGTACTTTAAGGAAAGACTATATATCTTTTTTTAAAGAAGTAGTTAAATACTCTAATATAAAAAAGCCTAAGGCTATTATAAAGTATTTAGTTTTAAATAGTAATCTTTTACTATTTTAAATTACTAAACTCTATAAGCTCCTTAGTTTATAGTATATTAATAAGTTATACTTTCTTAGCTACTATCTTATAAAGAGTATTAACCTATAGTTTTCTAGCTACTATTTTTATAGTTTACTCTTTATATACTTAGTAACTAAGTTTAGTTATAATTAGCTTCTAAAGTATATCTAAGCTAAATACTTCCTTTAGTTCTTTATTTATACTAATTTTAAATCTTAAAGTATACTATTTACTAACTTACTAGTAATTTTTATTAGTAAATATAAAGTTAAATTTACTAAAGTTTTAGAGTTTATTTAGTAGTAAAACTAGTTAATATAAGGTATAAATACTTAAAGGTACTACTTAGTACTAAAAGGATTATATAGTTATAATATTATATAATAGTTTTTATAGTTATACTAAGTTTATTATACGCTTAAGTAAATAATTTTCTCTAGTAAAGCTACCTACTAAATATTTAAAGTTTTTAATTTTATTATAAAGCTTTTATTATTTATTAATAGAAAGTCTAATATAATAAAAACTAGGCTATAATAGTTATCTAATAAAAAGATATAATACTAGATATAGCTATATATATTATACTATATAGATAGTTAGACTAATATATACTAGGGCCTACTGAAGATAATACTCCTTTAAAGGTTATAGATAATATAAAAATTTATATATATAGTTAGTCTTCTAATAGTAATAAAAATATTTTATATAGTTCTAATAAACGCGTCTTATAATTTATTTACTAAAGATATACTACTAGTTTTACTACTATTATTAGTCTAGAGAATATATAGTATTTTTAGTATATTAGTAGTTAATAGTTATATAATATTTATTATTGCTCTAGTATTAATTAAGTACTTTATTTAGTATTTATTATAAGTAATATTTACCTATACTATTAGAAAGTCTAACTATATTATACCTCTATTAGCTATTTTTATTATTATATTTATAAATTCTACTAGGGCTTTATTTTAATTCTTAGTAAAAATATCTCTATAACTTATTACTAGATATTTTAACTATATAAAAAAGACCTCTAGTTATAGAGTACTAATAAAAAGAAATTACGTATCCTAATTTAGCTTAGCGCTAGTTAATAATATCTAATTAAGATTTAGATAAGTCTACTCTACTAAATTCTAATTAGTTAATAGATTTAGCTTAGGCTTAGCTAAAAAATTTACTATAATCTTATAAGTATTTACTTTAAATTAAGATAATTATAAGTATTTACTACTTTTATTACTTTCTATTTCTTATATTACTTATAGTATATAATCTTATATAGCTAGAAACTATATAAGGTCTATAATATAAATAGAGTAAACTTTTTAGTTTATAATAGCTATTATAACTAATTTAGGCGTTATAGATTCTATTAATCTAGTAAAGTTATTAAATTTAACTTTTTTTAATAACTTAGAGCTTTATATACTAAGTAGAAAATAAATAAGATTAAAAAGTATATTATAAAAGTATACTTCCTAAGGTACTTTAAGTATATTATCTATACTATTAAGTAGATACTAACTATTTAGTAAGTTTTTAAAATCTTTAGCTTAACTTAGTATTAGTTCTAAAGTTAACTTACTAACTATTTAGCTCTTAGCTTTACTCTCTTTAATCTCTTATTATACTCTCTTTACTACTTTATTAGTAATTCTCTTTTTTAATAGCCTTTTTTACTTTCTAACCTTTCTACTTACTATTATATATATACTAGTAAAAATAATATTAAGCTAATTAATTTTATTAGTAAAAGTAAAAGCTTCTACTATATTATTTAGCTTAAGAAACTAAGACTAGAATTATTCTAAGTTAAAAAGAGATTTAGTAAATAGGCTAGGAGTCTTTATAGCTACTAAGGTTTAAGTAGTTATAATATTCTACTTTAGTACTTTAAAAATATTTATAAAAGTATTTTTTTATAAGATAGGCTTAAGTAGCTAAGTAAATTTCTTTAGCCTTATTATAATAGCTTAGTTCTAGTTAAGGTTATAATCTATTATATTAAAAAATTCTTTAAGCTTATTCTAGATCTATTATAGTTATAAGCCTTAGAGTAGACACTTATTAAAAGACCTAAGTAAGTAGCTATATAGACTATAATAATACTCTAGATACGTTCTAGCGTCTCTATTTCTTATAATTTAGTAGTACTAGTTATACTCTATTAGGCTTAGGAAGTCTATATAGTTCTACTATTAATACTTTTCTTTAAAGTAGATATAGTAATAACTATCTATTATAGTATTAGTTTTAATATAATAAGTACTAAAGTTAAAATTAACTATTTACTTCTACTAGTTAATATATAACTTATTATTCTTATAGTTTATAGGTAGCTCTTAAATACTATATATTTTAATAAAGTATAAAAGATTAGCTAGTTTATAAAGGAAAGACTTAAGCGTAAGTATATAAAAGAAAGCTTTAATTTAGTTAACTATTAACTTTTTCTTAAACTAAGTTATAAGATTTTTTATTATAAAGTTTATATTATTTAAAAGAGGCTTTTTTATTAGTTTTTTATTCTAACGCTTATTTATTTCTTCTAAGATAGCTTTAATATTAACTTAAAAATAAGTATAATTCTATTAAATAATATACTAAGCCTATACTATAGACTAATAGATATACTTAAAATTTAGAAATTAGATCTCTTCTTTTTTCTAGTAGTAACTATAAATAAAGTAATAAATCTTCTTTATATTATATAAAGCTAAATTCTTTAGTATTAGGCTACTAAGTATATTATATAATATAGCTTACTTATTATCTTTAGATAAGCTATAAAAGAAGTAATAACTTTTTTCTTTTATAGCTATCTCTTTATTCTTAATATAAGTCTCTATAGTCGGCGTTCGTCGCTAGGGAGTTACGTCTCTAGTATAGAAAGGCGTTAACTATACACTTTTTTATCTAAATCCTAAATTTATATTAATTTTATAGTCTCTTTAAAGGACCTATTATATATTATTATAATAATAACTAATAAGTAAGCGTATCTCCTAAGCGTCTTTAATACGTAATTTATAAGCCTCTTTACTCTAATCTAAATTTAACTATAAATTTATTATACTTATACTTACTTTTATAACGCGTATATAAGCTTACTATCTTTTACTAAACTATATTTACTATATTAACTTTTTATATAGCTTTAATCTTCTAGTAGATATAAATAATATTAAATACTAAGTAGATCTATATCTTATAGTAACTTACTTATATATACTTAGTAAAATCCTTTTTAGTAACTTTAAAGGCTTTAGTAAGATTTTCTAATAACTTTTTAAAACTTTATAACTAAAAATTAAACTTAAATTATTTACTATTAATAAGAGACTAGCTAATAAAGTAAACTTTAATAATATCTTCTAAAGTTAAGTATACTTATTACTAACTACTAACTTTAATAATAATCTTAATTTAATAAATATTATTTTAGTTTATAACTTTCCTAGCCTACCTTTATAGTACTTTATCTTTAGCTATAGCTTTAAGCTTTAAAATTAATTTCTAACTACTATCTTTAAAAGCTACTACTATATTATTACTAATATTATAGATAGGTAGCTTTAGAGAACTAACCTTACTATTAATTATATTAAAGTAGATTTACTAGCCGCCTTAAAGTATATTAAATAGCTTTATTAATAGTAATAGGTACTATATAGTAAGTATAACTTATTTATATAAGATAATAAGATAATAGGAATAATAGTAATATATACTTATTACTATATAATAATAATAAGGTATAATAACTAAAGCTTATAAAGTAAAGTATATATATAAGGAAGAGAGAGAGAGAGAAGGAGTAGATAAAGGAAAAGAAGTAAAAATATAGCTTACTAGCTAGTATTTAAGTATTCTCTCTTTTAATCTAAAGTTTAAGTATTAAAATAGATAGTAAGTATTAAAGTAGATAGTAGTTAATCTTACTAAATTTAAGAGAATATAATAATATTATAAAGTATTAAGCTTACTTAGTAAGCTCGCTTAATTATATAATTATATAAATATTATAATTTATTAATATTTAAACGCCTTTTTATTAACGTAGTAGTAGAGGCTACTTATTTTTATATATAATTTAGTAATACCTATCTATTTTAGTCTTAGAAAAA
>ML977394.1:0-43190 GCA_010015825.1 Lophiotrema nucula
ATAAATATTATAATTTATTAATATTTAAATACCTTTTTATTAACGTAGTAGTAGGGGCTACTTATTTTTATATATAATTTAGTAATACCTATCTATTTTAGTCTTAGAAAAAAAAAAAAAAAATACTTTTAAGTTTAAAATTTTTACTTACTAAAGGCTATAGTTCTTCTAGGTATATATTATAGATTATAAAGCTTAATATTATACTTTTACTTTTACTAATCTTCTTTTTAGAGCTAAAGTTTTATTATTTTTATTAATTTTTAAAACTATTTTTTTTCCTAAAAGAGGTATAATTCTAGGTAGTCTTTAGCTAAGAGTATATAGTTTTTTTTTATTACTTTTTTAGAATTACTTTATTTAGATTTAATTTACTAGTTTAAATACTAGCTTAAGTTTATAGTTTATATCTTTTTTTAATACTCCTCTATTTTAGAGATAATATTATAGTAAAATTATAATTTTATTATTAAAAATTTTAACTATTCCTAATACTAATTAAGTAAGTTACTTTATAAATAGTAATTAAGTATCTATTAACTATTACTAAGTTTATAAAGACTATTTTTCTTTACTCTTTATAGAGTAGTACGTATATAGTTATATCTTTAATAAAATTTTTATTAATTTTATAATATTAAGAATTTTTCTAAAAAATAGAAATAATTAAATTTAATATAAGTAGCTAAGTTCTAGGAACCTAAAATACTAAATAGAATATAAATAAATTTAATAAAGAGCTTAGTTTTAGATTTTAGGTACTAAATCTTAAGAAAAGAGGTTCTAAGCTAGAGCTAGTTAGGATAGTTTTAAAGCCTTAAACTCTAAGGTTTCTTAACTAAGTATTTAGGGCCTTACCTATTATATTTACTTTTATAACTTTCTATCTAGTTCTTTAGCGCGTAGGAGATAAGAATATTCTTTTTTATATTTATATTATACTTATTTTCCTACTAAGCCTTATAGTTATACTATATAACTATATATTTATCTTAGATAATATACTATAGGAGTATCTAGCGCTCTTCTTAACTAAGTTAGCGAAATTAAAGAAGTTAAAGTTGTTTATTTAGAGTATTTTTTTTTTATACTAAGGCTAGAGTACGCAGCTATTATTAAAAGACTATATAATTTAAAAACAAGTTTAGAGTTAGTAATACTATCTAAAAGGTTAGTTTAATACTTTAGAAGATAAAGAGAAAAGGTTATAAAAACTTATATTAACTATAAAGTTAAGAATAGAGAGAATACTCTAGTTAGAAGTTTAACTAGCCTTAGCTTTAGTAAGCTAACTCTAGTTATACTTTTACTCTTTACTTACCTCTACTATAGTACAACGGCTAGATTTAGTATAACTATAAGGCCTAGTACTAGTCTATTATACTAGTACTATTATCTAAATCTAGCTGTAGTAATATAAAGGTTATAGCTAGTATAACGCTAGCGAGACTTATCGAACGTATAAAGAAGTAAAGATATAGCTAAAATATATAGCTAAATTATAACTCTCTATATATAAATTATAGAAATATCTAGTATTTATAAAGTCTAACCGTATAAGAGTTAGATAGCTACTTAGACTATTATAAATAGAAGATATTAGATAGATCTTCTAATAGTAGCTCGCGTAATATTCTATATAAGAGATAGACTTAGAGAAATAAAAGAAAAGAGATAGCTATTTACTACTAATAGTTTAATAGACCTTTTAGATAGTAAGAATTATAATAAACGTAAAAGTACTTAAGAAAATCTTAGTAGTCTATCTTTTCTTTCTTCTTTATTTCTCTTAGGATATAATTTAATATTAGTAATAGCTTGTTTTAGTATATAGTAGATAGAGGAAAGTAGTATTCTCTATAATATCTACACGTATAATATAAAAGAAGTATATTACTACTATATAATTTATAAAAGTATTACTCTAAGAGATAGTATTTCTAGTATAGAAAGCTTTTATAGTTCTAAAATTTAAGTATTATCTAATAGGCGTAAGTTACTATAAGTCTAGTAGAGATAAATACTTATCTTTTATATATTAAACTGTCTATCTTATAGACTTAGACTAGCTATACTTAATATCTCTCCCTACTACTTTTCTTACTCCTTATTAGACTCCTTAGGTCTATAATACTTTAACTCTTTCCTACTCTATACTACCTCTTATATATATTCCCCCGTAGTCCTTATAAGTATTATATTAGAGCTCTTTTAGTTTATCTCCCTATTACTGGACATTTCTCCGACTTCGTGCTTTCGGTCAATCCTTAGGGGAAGGAGAAAAGGTCTTAGCTGTCAAAGACAGTTCTTGCCTTCTTATGTGTAATCAGGCCATTCACTTTTACGCACGCTCGCGTATATATATTTGCACATAGGAATTCTGACATGCTTTTCGGCTGTATAAGAATAGATTTTTGGAAGCACGTACGGAACTGAAACTGCAAGCCACAATAATCCTCACGCAGGGCTGGCATCCAGTAGGCGATGCGCGCCATAGCGGACTAATCGGCGGAGCGAAACGAAAAGAGCAAAGGTTACGGGAGAAAAATAAAGTTTTGCCCGGGAATAGCGAAAGAAAACGCACGCCACCGCCATATGCTCCTAGTGATAGACTGACAGATACACGGTGCATGCATGCACGCGGCATTTGAATCGACTAGGCTGAAGTATGCACCTCAGCATTTCACCTTCGCAGGGAAAGCCAGCCAATGTGTGTTCTGCGATGGTATTACCGCATACGCTCCTACTTTTCAGCGGCCACTGGCGGATACCTTGCCCCTGTAATCATCCAATATACGCTTTCTAACAAGCGCAAGTTTACTATCCACTTAATCACAAGTAAGGGGAGATCGACCGAGCGTTTCGAGCTCACCGAAAAGCTCTTCTTCCGCTCTGTCCATTGCATCCTTCGCGCCGGGAAGCAACCTGAAATGCGTCCAGCCAACTTTTTGAAGTAGTGCTGGAACCCTTTCGGCGAGTCCGGTTGGATCTCGTAGCCAGACTCTTTCACTTCAGCGATTTAGCAAACCTTAGCCTATTGATTTAGCTCGAGTTTGACCAAGCTGGTCGAAAGCGCTACCTCGCTGACATGTGTCGGAGTAGAGGGACGAGCGGGAGGACAATTATCGTCCATGATATAATAATTGGATTGTCAGCAAAATGGAAGGGGAAAGATGAGTAAGTGTCATGGCTCACCTTGCTTTTAAAGCGTCGGATATCCCGTCGATATCCCAACCATCCCTCTGCCCTCTGTTATCCTTCCAGCCTCTGAGATTGTCATTCATTCATAGGCAGACAACACCCAAGAAATTCACAAAACGATCTCTTTCCAACAATGCAGTCGATGCTAGGTGGGCCAAATCGTGGCGAGAGTATTCTTATTCCCACACCAGTAAGCCGTTTCCAGGATAGCCACATAGATGCTAATGGAACCAGGTCTTTGAAGTTGGAGACTCTGTAACCATTCAACGGACGGGAGGTGCCGTGAAGGGAAACATTGTTGACTCTACGATTGAACCGCAGATTGGTGGAGCGTATCTCGTGTTCTACAATATAAAGCAATCGGATGGAAAGGTGATCAGGGCTCAGCAGAGCCAAGTGAAGGCCATAGGAAAGGAATGACTTTCGCTTCCAAAGCTCGGTGGTCAAGAGATTGCAGAAGGTAATACATCGGCAGGAGTCTGAGCGCGGTGGGATGGAAGGAGTAGATGGGGCCGAAACAGGACTACGGAGCAGCTAAGCGGCATTAGCATAATACCGACGACAATCGATTAAGAAGATAAATACCTGATCAATCAAGGTTAGGCTTTTTGGCCCAAATAGTGCGAATACGCATTGAGGCCCGGACCGCGTTGCTACAGATCTCAGTTCTTGCCTTGGCCAGTAGACACTGAGTTTCCTCTCTGGATCTTGGACACGGAGTCTGCGATTGATTGATAGTACTATCCAGCACTTTTAGAGAACAGCCCACCAAAACCGCAAAGCCAGTCGTTCATCCCTTCTTCTTCTCTCGTCCCACTCGGATCGCCAATGTCATTGCAGGATGATGACAATTCACAGCGTCGAATAACGTCATAAAACACATGTTCAACGCTGCCCTTGGCCGTAGTCTCCCCAAAGCCGCAATTCAAGTCTTTGGATACTTCTATACCCTCCCCTGTTGTGATCCTATGTTTGTCTAACCTATTAATCTTATTGCCAACCACGACAACGGAGGGCGATTCGGAAGAGGGTAAAGTGGAAGTTAGGCTACCTTCCATAACCGGTACCTTTGCCTTCCTTATCTCCTCGTATAGAGCCCGTATTTCCTCCAACGACGACCGATCACAGACGTCATAGACCAGAAGGAATCCTTCGCTATCTCTTATCGTCCCATCCCCGTACGTATCCTCACTCCCCGTGTCGGTAATCTCCACAGCATATGCCTGGACGCCAAGTGTGCGTCGCGCCGAATATCGATCCTCTGTGGTAGGGTTATATACTTCGATAAATTCACCCTCGACGAGCTGAGAACTCGGTTAGACCATGGTGAATATGACTGAAGCCCTGTAGAACGCACCTTTTTGATTAACGCTGTCTTTCCCACTCCACGTTTGCCCATCACCACCAATTTGAGAGGGATCTCCTTCGCTAGCTGCGAAGTACCCCGAGCCATGCTTTTGAAAGGCGATGATACGGACTGCTAAGCTGCTTAGTAGTTAGAGTACACATCCTCCATTGGCCACAAGAAAAACAGTCGTACATTGACGAGGATTAACGTAATAGATAAGGCATGTGACATTGGCCGCTGGAGAGTAGAGGTACCAGTGGTAGAAGGAGAAGATGAATCAGTAGACGTTGCGAGAACGCTATACTTATCCATCCGCACATGAAAGGCCACGGGCATCCTGCTCTGTCCAAGCAGGATGAGAGTGAAAGCACGATATGCGAGGACGTGAAGTCGGAACTATCCGCTAAGCCTAATCGGTGCGGAGGTGGTGCGAACGCACCACTCCCGCACCGATTAGGCTTAGCGGTCCTGCACTTAGCGAGGCCCTACAGAACCCCGCACGACGCGTCTGGCATAACTTCTACTCTTACAGTTAGGGCGTACAGCACACTAGCCCTATCTGGCTTTAGGATATCCTATTTATACAGTAGACTAAGAGAAAAATTATATAACGAGATTACTACTAATAAGGTAAGAGATCTATACGCTATATTTAGACGTAAAAACTTACTATCTTATAGATTAACCTCTTAATATAAACTCTATATAAAGCTCTATAGTTATTTAGTATTATAATAGATTTTAAGCCCTTAAATAAAAGAAAGCGCAGCTAAAATCTACTAAATCTATTAAATAATACTATCTTTAACCTTATATTATCTTATCTAAATAAGATATTTTAAGAGCTATTAGTAAATTATAGAAAATAATAGCTATTAAAGCCTATTAGCTTTTTTAACTATTAGGATATCTAGTATTCTAATATTATAGTTAATATCTATAGCTCTATTAACTAAATTAAAAAGAGTAATAGAATAACTAAGCTGTTAAAGTAGGTATATTACTATATATTAGCTAAGTTATATAAGAAAAGAATAAAAGTTAATAATATAGTATTAAGAATTCTAGATACTAAAATATTTTAAGTAATAGCTAAAGATAAGATTATAGAGGAGATCTATAGGATTTTTAGAATTAAAAGTAAATAGAAGTAGATTATTTAGTTTTATAAGTAACTCTGTAAGAAAGACTCTAGAAATATCTTAAAAGTTATTTAGTTACTTAAGAAAGAATATATATAAGTTTACTAGAAGAAATATTATAAGTAGTTTATTTAATATTTTTTTTTTTTTTTTTTTATGATTTTTCTAAGACTAAAAAGATAGGTATTACTAAATTATATTAACTAAAATAAGTAGCCTCTACTGCTACGTAGACAAAAAGGCGTTTGATTATTAGTTATTTAATATATATTAGCTAAGAATAAGCTAGTATAAAAGTATATAAACAAACTATCTTAGATATTAGCCTCTAAAATAACTTATTTATCTAAGCTAAGAAATATAGCTCTTTAGTTAATATAATCTTAAATTACCTAAAGAAAGATATATTACCTTCTATTACTCTTTTCTAGTACTAACTCTACTAAAAAAACTAGCTTCCTGCCGTCTAGAGTATATATTAGCCCTTAATATCTATTACTATTAGAAATCTAAGAGAGGTTATATCTTCTACCTCTACTATCTTAGAAGTATATATCTTTACTTCTAAGCTTAGCTTTTAGTTAAAATTTAGTTACTATAGAAAGCCTGCAGCCATCTTACCTATTATAAATACCTCCTTTATTTTCTACTTACTTAAATATTTTATATAGTATACTTCTCCTTAAAGTTAGTTACGTAGATATAAGCTAGCTAGAAGTAGCCTTCTATATTTTACTAAAAAGTCTTATACTACTACTATTTTATACTATAGGCGGCCGTATCTTAACAGTCTTATTTAATTATATAATCTATCTCTAATAATAGATAAATAAGTATAGTAAGTTCTTTAAAGTAATACTATATTATACTAGTCTCTATTAGGACATTATTAACCTTCTAGACCTAAATATACTAGAGTATAGTATTAAATATCTTATATTATTTTTTATAATTACTATAAAAGACTTGGCTTACGTTTATAAGGATAAATTAGCTTATATTTCTTTTAAAAAGTTTAAGAGTTACTAGATTTACTAAGTATTTAGGCTTTACTACTATATCTTTCTATATAGTCTAATCGTAGACTCCTTATAAGTTAATAATTAAAAATCTACTTCTACTTACTAGATTACTAATATACTCTACTAGGTTTAGTTCTATAGGAAAGGAGTTATTAGATATCCTTTGTTATCTTTTACGTCTATATACAGAAACTAGACTAGAGCCTTCTTATTATAAGGATATAGTAGAAACCCTAATAGCTACCTCTAAATTAAAAGAACTAAATATTAAAGAGTATCTTTTTATAATAGCTACTAAGTCTAAATCCTCTCTAGAATAGACTTATTTATAAGCTAAGATTATATACTAGTAAAGTATTATATTCTATTTTAAAAGATATATACTTAACTTAGAGCGCGTAATATAAGAGTTTCTATAGTACTAAAGCCTAACTATCTAGACCTTACCTCTAAAATATCTATATATATTATAGGCCTATAACTAGATTTACTACTTTAACTTCTATAGAGTATAAAAGGCCTTATAATAAAATCTTTTAAGCTATAAGCTTTTAAAAGGCAAAATATATCTTCTTTATAATTAATTATACTATTTTTTCTATTTTTTCTAAGACTAAAATAGATAGGTATTACTAAATTATATATAAAAATAAGTAGCCCCTACTGCTACGTTAATAAAAAGGTATTTAAATATTAATAAATTATAATATTTATATAATTACGTAATTAAGTAAGCTTACTAAATAAGCTTAATACTTTATAATATTATTATATTCTCTTAAATTTAGTAAGGTTAATTACTATTTACTTTAATATTTACTATTTATTTTAATACTTAAACTTTAGGTTAGAGGAGAGGATACTTAAATACTAGCTAGTAAGCTATATCTTTACCTTCTTTTTTTTATTTACTTTTTTTTTCTTTTTTTTTTCTTTATATATATATTTTACTTTATAAGCTCTAGTCGTCGTACCTTATTATTATTATATAGTAATAAGTATATATTACTATTATTCTTATTATCTTATTATCTTATATAAATAGATTATACTTACTATATAGTACTTATTACTATTAATAAAGCTATTTAATATACTCTAGGGCGGCTAGTAGATCTACTTTAATATAATTAATAATAAAGTTAATTCTTTAAAGCTACTTATCTATAATATTAGTAGTAATATAGTAGTAGCTTTTAAAGATAGTAGTTAGAAATTAATTCTAAAGCTTAAAGCTATAGCTAAAAATAGAGTACTATAAAGGTAGGCTAAAAAAGTTATAAACTAAAATAATATCTATTAGATTAAAATTATTATTAAAGTTAGTAGTTAGTAATAAGTATACTTAACTTTAAAAAATATTATTAAGGTTTACTTTATTAGCTAGTTTCTTATTAATAGTAAATAATTTAAGTTTAATTCTTAGTTATAAGGTTTTAAAAAGTTATTAAAGAATCTTACTAAAGCTTTTAAAGTTATTAAAAAGGACTTTACTAAGTATATATAGGTAAGTTACTATAAAGTATAGATTTACTTAATACTTAATACTATTTATATCTATTAAAAGATTAAAGCTATATAAGAAGTTAATATAGTAAATATAGTTTAGTAAAAGATAGTAAGCTTATATATATATTATAAGAGTAAGTATAAGTATAATAAGTTTATAGTTAAATCTAGATTAGAGTAAAAAGGCTTATAGATTATATATTAAAGATACTTAGGGGATACGCTTACTTATTAGTTACTATTATAATAATATATAATAGGTCCTCTAAGAGGACTATAAAATTAATATAAATTTAGGATTTAGATAAAAAAGTATATAGTTAACGTCTCTCTATACTAGGGACGTAACTCCCTAGCGACAAACACCAACTAATTATACTATAATAGCTAAATATTAAGAGACAAAGATTGTTTTAATAAAGTAAAAGAGTACTTTAAAAGTTACTTTAGAATAGTTAGGCTTCTTAAGTCTAAGTAGCTTCTAATTACCTCTTATCTCTCTAACTTCTATTATAAGCTTAACTATATATAGTAGAGCAATCTATCCTAAACTACTATATAAATAGTATATCTAGAGGAGATATAAGAGATTATATAATAAGAAATTAACTGTATAAGAGGATCTAACTATTATTTAAAAGGCCTTTAAAAATTACTCCTTTCCCTTAGTAAGATTAAAATTAGATAAAACTACTCTAATAAAGCTAAAAAGTTAACTAAGGAGATTTTAGATATATATAATAGGCTTACTAAGCTAGATATTAACGATAAAGTTAGCTATATATAAGTACTAATTATATAAGCGTATATCTCCTCTATATATAAGGTAGAAGAATATTAGATAACTATATTATATTAAAATAAGACTTATAATCTTAGTAAAGATAAAGTCTTTACTTATAGCGTAATCTATCTTTTTATTTTATCTATATAACTTTAACTAAAGATAGTTAAAGAGAGTAGAGTTTCTTTTAACTAGGTAATTAAGGTTATTGCTAAGAAAAAGCCCTAGTTTTTAATCTCTAGTATTAGTATATACTTATTTAATTCTATTACCTCTAATTTGTAGTTAAGGGTAGGTTAGTTATTACCAAATATAGCTAGTTGTAAGAGCACGTCTAGGGCTATTATACAGTTACTAGGTAAGTAGAGAGTTAGTAATATCGAAGGTTATATTAATAAAATAAATAAGATAGTAGCTAGTTAAGAAGAGAAGGGTATAGGGCTAGGTAGGTATTTATACTCTACCTTAGGCGCTAAGCCCTTAGCCTATAAAACCTATACTAGTCTAGAAGAGTAAATAGCTAAGTAGTAAGTAAAAGAAGTTACTAGGTAAGTTACTTAGTAGCTTCTATTTAGTCTTATACTAGCTACTTATACTAACTAGCTATAAGTCCTAATAGGTCTCCTTTCTCTAGAAAAAGAGGGTAAGCTTTTATAAACTACTAGAAACTAGACTATTAGGGGTATAGATAGTAAAAATTAAGATAGAACGCTAATTATCTTACTAAACTATTATCCCTACTAAAAACTTACTAGTAAAGTAGTAGCCTAGCTAATTCTTACTTATATAGGTTAGGTTACTTTTAACTATTTTCTCTATATAAAACTATTATATAGTAACTAAGTTCTATAGCTAGAACTCTAAAATATTATATTTATATATAATTATTACTCTAAGATACCTAAGAGAGGCGCTGTTACCTTAGTAGACTAATAGGAAAAATAATAGCGTAGTACTCTTAAGTACCTTATAGTATATAAATTTTAGACTTAATTACTATTAATACTTTACCTTAAGAGGGGAGGCGCTAATATAGCTAGCCTATTAATAATCTAGTACTTGTAGAACTAGAGTAACTAATTTAATTAAGTAAAGAGTAGTATATAGTTTTCTACTTTTACTAAATAATTTTAGGGGGTAGATAATATAAGCTCTTTAGTCTATAATAGCTTTAAGGTCTTTAAGATAAGGCTACTAGTCTAATACTAAGACTACGCTTAAGGGCTTTAGTACCTTTAAGTTCTTCTAGTAAAAAAGTAAAATATTATAGTAATTAAAGAAGTTTTTTATAGGTTACTAGTTTAGTTTAGGGTAACTAGCTTACTTAATTTAGTAATACTAGTTCCTATTAGGCTGCTATTTATAGTTAAGAACCTTATCTACTAAGTAGTTACTAAATTCTTTACTAGTTTCTTTATTTATAAGGACGTTTACTAGCTTTAGAAAAGTAGCTTCTTAGAATAGTATAAAGTTTATAGTATCTAGTAGTAGGATATTAGAGTAAAAGACTAAAAAGATTTTTTTTTAAATAAGGTAATTAAGTAAATTTAGTTTAAATACGTAGCCTTTATAAAGTACTTATTTAACTATATATAGCCTAGTATACTTACTATTAAGCTTTTTAGAAAAGTAGTTAGTTTACTAGTTTCTAGTATTAACTTATACTTTATTCTTAACTTAGTACTTAGGCGTATCTTATTACTTTCTATTAGCCTATTCTTTATATTTTTCTTAGGTCTATTCTAGGTTAATATATAAGTAATTAACTATTTAGTTATATTTTTATATAAGATTATTAGTATAGGAGACTTTAGCCTATATACTTTATAGCGCGTCCTCTAAGATAAGAAGTTCTTTTACTAAGTAAAGACCTAACCTTAAGTAGTATCTAAGGTTAGTAAAAAATAGTATTAATCTAGTTACCTTATTAATAGTATTATTTATTATAAACTTAGTAACTTATAGCTATTCTACCTAGTTATTTTACTAGTAGTTAATATACTTATATAAGTACTCCTCTAGAGATTAATTTAAGTATTTAGTTTACTTATTTATTTATAGATAGTAGGCGCTAGATAGGTAGTATTAGACGCCTAGTTATTCTATAAAGTATATTTAGTATTTAGCTATAAAATTTTAGCCTTAGTCTAAGGTAACTAATTATAGAAGGCTATATAATATAAAGACCCTTTAAAGAACCTCTATAGTATTCTTAATAGCCTATTCTAGTATAATAAAGAAGTACTTATACTTTATAAGCCTGTCTACTACTATATATATATTCTATATTATCTACCCCTAGTAGTAGAAAGAGGTTAAATTTTAAATAAAGTTAATTATAATATTCTACTACTTTTTATAGGGGGTTAGGAAGAGGCAAAGGTAGCTATAAGTAGCTTTATAAGAAGAAACTATATACTTATATACTATATATATATTATAAAATTAGCATATAGTACACACTATACTAGGCTAGAAATACTAAAAAAATATAGTAGTAAAAATATTCTTAAAGCCCTTATAGCTAGCTAGTTAGTAGTTATAAGTTTATTAAAAGATTAGCTATTTTAGCTAGTTATCTCCTAGAACTAAAAGGTAAGAGCTATTAATAAAAATTTTATATTAATCTCTAAAGTTAACTATAGTATAGTTAGTAAGTAAAAAATAGTACTCTTTTTTATACAGCTTACGTAGTAACTTTAAGGCTTCTAAATTAAGTATAGTAAAGACTATAGTAATAATAAAGTTTTAAATATATACCTACTATAGTTCCTACTCTAGTTTAGGGGTACTTAAGACTCTTAAATTCTAATTAGGCCTATCTAATTTAAGTATAAGAGGCTAGTAGTACTTATTATTATTTTTATAGTAGTTCTTATCTTTACTAGTAAGGTAAGTTATAATAATTCTAAAGTCTACTACTTAAAATATAGTAAAGTTATTAGTATTATTTCTTCTACTTAATATAGATAGTAGTCTTACTACTATATCTAGTACTAGTACTATACTTAGTAAGATATTCTTTTCTTTTAAGATAATAGTATAATTTATAGTAATACGTAAGTCTTTTTTATCTTTAAGAATATTCTAATTATACTATAAAAAGATATTAGCTTTAATATTTATCTTCCTTAGTATATAGGTAATTTAGAAGTTAAATTATAATAAAAATAATAACTATTATACTTGCCTACAGTTAAGGTTCTTAGTTATTATAAAAGTTTAAAAGTTATAGTAGTTTAATATAACCTAAATTAGTTTTTCTAGGCTAGTACTAATAAGTTTAAGCTCTTATTTAGTAAAGGCCTTTATAATAGCTATAAGTTTAAGGTTATAGATATTATAGTTATATTTTATAAGCATTAGCTTCTTTAAAAAGAAAGTAATTAGTTATAAGTTACTATTTATATTTTATTATTTTATAATTTTACTATTTACTTAGCTAGAGGAGTTATAAAAAATAAAGACTTACTTTTTAAAGTTAAAGTATATAAGTACTTAGCCTAGTTAAAATACGTCTTTTAAGTTTTTAAAGGCTTTACTATATTCTTTTATAGAGGTAAAAGGCTTATACTAAACTATATACCTAGAGCGGCTATTCTTATCTTTTTTAGTTATAACTTTAAACTTATAAGCTAAAGTAAATAAGTAGATAATTTCTAAGTATTCTTTTATAAATTACTTATAAAAACTTAAAAAGCTAAGGAGTCTTAAGACTCCTTATACTATTATAAGTATTTTTTAGTCTAATATTACCTAGATCTTAACTAGGTCTATTTTTAAGCCTTATAAAGTAATAATAAAACCTAAAAACTTAACTTTCTATTAGTAGAATTAGTACTTTTTAATATTAATATAGAATCTATTTATATATAGGCGCTTAAGTACTATCTTATAGTACTTAATATAATCTTTTAGGTTATCTAAAAATATAAAGATATTATTTAGATAGGTAGTATAGAATACGTCTAGATATTTAAAAAGTATTTTATTAATTACTTATTAAAAAGTAGCAGGTGTATTATAAAGGCTAAAAAGTATTACTTTATATTAGTAAGTCTTCTAATAAGTAGAAAATACTATAAGCTATTTTAAGCCTTTTTTAATACGTACTTAATTAAAGGCGTAGATTATATTAAAAGTAGAGAACTAAGATAACTATATAAGTTTAGTAAAAGTTTCTTAAAAGAAAGAAATAAGGTATTAGTCTTTAACTATAGTCTTATTAAGTTTATAGTAGTTTATATAGATTTATATACTACCTCTAAGCTTATAGATAAAAAAGAGGTTAAACTAAACTAATAAGTAATATTTCTTAATATAACCTTATTTAGAGAGGTCTTTAATATACTTTTAAATTATATTAAGTATCTATAGTAAGAGTAGGCGCGGCTTATAGTTTAAAAGCTTAGTACTTAGCTTAACTTTAATTTTATAGTTAAATTCTAAGTTATTAGGTATTACGTTTACTACCTTACAGTTAAATATAGATAAAATATTATAGTATTTTAAAGAGACTAATAATAAGAGGTTAAAGTTAACTTATCTTTTTATAAACTTCTTAAAGTTGTCTAGGTTAATAGTTTTATAAATATTTTTTATAAGAATTATAAAAGGGTTAAATTTAAAAAAATAAGTATATATATCTTTATAGCGTACGTATACCTAAATAGCTTATAAGCTAACTATCTAAATATCTAGTCTATAGTTAGTAATAAATTTCTAGTATAGGTTCTAGTACTAGTCTAGCTATAGTATCTCTAGTTAGGGCTTATTTAGCAGTATAACGTCTATATCCTAAAGTTTATAGCCTTTTATATATCCTTTAATTAGTATATTACTTTTAATACTATAGTTAGCTTTATAATATTTACTAGGAAACTAGATACTACTATACTTATATAAGTACTAGGGTTTATATACTACTAGCTATCTATAGCTAAAGTAAAAGTCTACTCTAACTAAGTTATCCTAGAGTAGTACTTAAGTCTAGTAAAAGTAGTCTCTAATTTTAAGATAAAAGTAAACCTTATATATAATTTTCTAGCTTATTTTATAATAGTTACCTACTTACTTATAAGTAGATAACTAGATTAGTATAAGCTAGGCTAACTTAGCTATATATTTTATTATAAAGTTAGTTATTACCCTATTGTTAATAAGGCTCTTATATATATATAGGGTAGTATTATATTACTCTATAAAAGTTTAAAAGACTAGCTTAAGTAGCTTACTTTTATTATAGCTATCTAAGTTTACTAAACTTTAAGCTAGTTTAGTAGCTAACTTTACTTTTAGCTATTAGAAGAGAGTTAAACCTTCTAGGTTATATTTTTATTATTACTTTTACTATTTATAGTTTATTTCTTTTAGTTTATAATTTAGAACTAGAAGTTAGTAAAATCCTCTTTTTTTAAGTTAGAGTATTTCTACTTTTTATACTTAATATATTCTTTATCTATAGTTCTATAATTATATATCTTAGGTTTTTTATATTTATAAGCTAAGTATCCTAGTTTACTATAGTTATAGTAATTATAAATAATACTCTAGGCGATTATAGTATTCTAAAGTTACTCTATATTATCTACTAACTTTATTTTCTTAGGCTTTAGAGGGTTTATCTAGGGAGTACCTAAGTTAGCGCAGCCTATAAATTTAGTAGTTTAGTTAGTTAAGAACTAGTTTATTAAATTAGAGTTATATATAAAGTTAAAGGGGCGGCTAGTAGAGTCTTAAACCTACCTACTATAAAGGTAGAGGTAATTATATACTAAGGTACTTATATTAATATATACTATAAAAGTATTCTAGTTATTAATATTATAGTTTAGAGCTACCTATAGCTATTTAAGAAGCTTTTTTTTAAACTTTTATCTTATCTAATATATATTAAGGCTTACCTATAGCGCTAGTACTTAAAACTCTAGGTAGAACTTATAAGTATTACTAGCTACTATTTCTTTTATAGTATAGTTAGTATTAAGCTATTATAGTTAGAATAGCTTACTTAAAGTAGTAGTATATAAGTCTTTATCTCTAAACTAAACAAGCAACTCCTATAAGTAGTTATAAAAAGTAGTAAATTTAGCTAAATAAGAGCCTAGAGGTTTTATTATAGTATAAGCTAGTCCCTTTAAGCTATTATATAACGCTATAATATAAGTATTCTTATTAGGTATTATTATAATATTTATACTAAAGTAGTTAAAGAAGGTACTTACCTACTAGACTATATTTTAAGTTAATACTTTTAAAAAGATTAAAGGGCGTTATAGAAGCTTAGATTTATAAGGTCTTATATTATAAAGGTAAATATAATATTAGTATACTTACTATAATTCTAACGCGTCTAATTACGCCTATAAGGTTAGCTATAGCTATTCTATAAGAGTAGTTATATATTACTATTAGACTCTAGTCCCTGTATATAGGTTAAATAGTATTATAGACTACTACTATAATTATATAGATTACTAGTAAGGGGTAAAACCTAAACTTATATATAGATTTATAGAAGCTAACGCTTAACTATAATTTACTAGGTATACTATAGCTAAAGTAGGTAATACTACTAGTAAGGTTATCTATAGCTTTATTAAGGCTACTTATACTACTACTTAAGCTTACTAAAGTTAATTATAAAGTTTTATAACTATATTTTAGGTAATATATATAATCTATACACGTACTTAAGTTACTACTAAAAGGTTATTTTAAAGTACTACTAATTATTATTAAAAATTTATTACTTAGTTTACTATTAACTATACTTAACGCTTAGTATTACGCTAGAAGGTCTTTATTATAAATAAAAATACTAGTACTATAATAATAAGTTCCTTATAAAAAAAGGCTTAAAGTTACTTTAAAAAGTAGTTAGTTATTAGGTATTATTTAAACTCTAGAAAGAGAGATTTTAGAACTATAGTTATAAGTAGTATATCTCTATATAATATATATTCTATATTCTAGTAAGTACGAATATAGTCCTATAGGTTTAGATTAGTATTTACGTTAAACTTTAGTATAAACTATAAGAAGGCTAAGTTAATAAATATCTATCTTATTAGGTCTTTACTAAATAAGTTATTAATTACTACGTTATAGAGTCTTTATTAGTAAGTATTATCTACTATATACTTTATATACTATAGTAGGTCTTTAGTTACTAGGCTAGCGTTTACTAAAAATAACTATTAAAGTTTATACTCTTCTTCTACTACTATAGGGTAATCTACTACTATCTTTATATTTTATTCTTATAACTATATAGGGTTAGGTAGTAGTATTACTTTATTATTAGATTTCTATACTATATCTATCTTTTATATTATATTATTAGTTTTCTTTTTAGCTACTATATCTATAATACTAGTATAACTAGACTTATAGTCTATAGGATATAGTTACTTTACTATACCCTTTAGTAGAGTACTTATACTAAGTAGGTTAAGTAGATTCTATAGGCGTAAACTTTTATTTTATTATAAGAGTTAAGTCCCCTAGACAACGCCCTTTAGTAAGGTCTTTATACGCCTATTAAGTATTATAGAGGCTATATAGACGTAGTAAGACTATATAGGTAAGTATTATATAGGTAGGGTATTATATAGACGGGGTACTATATAGGCTGGGTACTATATAGGCAGGATACTATATAGGTAGAGTATTATATAGGCTAGATGCTATATAGGCAGGGTGCTATATAGGCTAAAATAAAAAAAAGGAGAGCTGCTATTATGTAAGAGTACGTCTAGGGCTATTATATAGTTACTAGGTAAGTAGAGAGTTAGTAATATTAAAGGTTATATTAATAAAATAAATAAGATAGTAGCTAGTTAAGAGGAGAAGGGTATAAGGCTAGGTAAGTATTTATACTCTACCTTAGGCGCTAAGCCCTTAGCCTATAAAACCTATACTAGTCTAAAAGAGTAAATAGCTAAGTAGTAAGTAAAAGAAGTTACTAGGTAAGTTACCTAGCAGCTTCTATCTAGTCTTATACTAGCTACCTATACTAACTAGCTACAAGTCCTAATACTAGTTAACTTTAATAATATTTAGAAGGCTAATATTTACTATATAATAAATAATCTAGCCTTACCTTAAAGCTTATAACGTAACACCCTACTAAGAGTAGAGAACCTAATTTAGCTAAGTAAATATCAGCCTCTCTAAGCTAAGACTAATCCTCTCTATTATAGTTCTAATAGATACTTTTAAACCTTAACTCTTAACTTAAAGTAAGTAAGCTAGTAGCTTAGAGTTAGCTTATAAATACTAGATACCTCTAGTATTTTTATATAGTTACGTCTACCTCTTACTCTCTATATTATAAAGTCAAGTTTAATAAAGAACTAACTATATAATATATCGACAAGTCGCCTAGCTTAAGGACTTAAATAAGGCTAAATATATTAAAGTAACTATTTAAAAAGTTTAATAGAAGCGAACTTATAGATAATATATTAGTAAAAGTATTATAGCTATTTAATAAGAACTATAGGATCTAGGGTAAAGATACTACAAAATTAGGTATATTTACAAAACTAAATTAGTTAGGTTAACTTATTCTATACTTATTTACTAATAGTAATAATAGGGAGTTATATAAGACTTAGTAAAGACTAGCTTTAAGTATAGTATCTATCTTAAGGTACTACTTACTCTTATACTAGAGTTACTATTAATAATTATCTTACTAGTAATATATTTGCCTATTAATAGACCTATAATAATAGAATTATATATTAAGTTACTTAGTTAGTTATCTATTATAATTTTTAAGAGTATAGAATTATAGTTAGTCTATTAAATTAAATTAGATAAGATAATAATAAAGTTTATAGCCTTATAAGTTCTTACTCTACTGCGTATTTAGCAGCCGTAAAGGCGTTTAAAAGTAAGTATATACTTTATTTATATACTATAAATTAATACTAAGTTTATTATAGATAGTATTAGTACTATACGCCTTAACTTTATTTGTAAATATATAGTAGCTGTTATAAAAGCATCTCTAATTAGTTATATTAAAGATACTAATCTACGTAATAGTTTCTTTAATACTAGAGAGATAAACAGTATTATTTTATTAGTATATACTAACTTCTTTATTAATTATACTAAACTACTTAAGGTACTTGTGTAGGTGCGAGATAGGCTAGATTAGCCTCTTAGAAAATTACTTAACAGTTATAAGTTTCTCCTCCTCCTTAAAGTTAGGCGCTGTGATCGGTCGAGATCTCGGTCAACTTCACGGCCTCAAACCGTCTCCTAGGGAATGGCGATTTTCAGTAACGTTTAGAACGGACCGCTAGCTTCGGGGAAAAAACTCGATGGTGGTGGCTAACGCGGGATGAACGGTTTATTATCCTGTAGGATCTGCTCTCTGTTCTCTTCGAACTTGTCCATGTCTAGCGTGCTGGTGCGTATTCCGCGTACAAGGACGCCGTATGCCGGGATTCGTATGGTGGCCCTGTTTCCGATGCGGTGGATCCAGTCGTCTGCTCAGGCCCCCGCTCTTCAACTGGTTGGAGGACACGATCCTTGCTAGGTTTTCGTTACTACTTTGCTCGATAGCTCGCTCTACATGGGCTTTCAAGTTACGTGGGTTCATTGCTCTTAGGCTCTGTATTGCGACTGAATCCTTGATACTTACGATGATCTCACGTTGCGTCTGCACGGATAGCCCTTTAAAACTTTATGTATTGTACGCGCCTGCTAGTATATGGCTTCTAGCTGCTATGGCAGCATAGGACACCGGTGCATTTATCTGGTTCCGCAATCCTTTTGTTTTGATTTCCCTTGTTATTTCTATCACCGCTTTGCCCACATCTTCCCTCGCGGCTTCCCTTGCTTCCTCCCCCGTATTGGTGTTCTGCTGTATGGCTGCGGCGAACGGTCGGTAGATTCGGTGATGGTCCTGAGTTCGTTTTTGAGGTCATTGAGTGTCTGCGCACTGTTGTTCGCTGTGGTCGTCGCTTCGGTTTGTATGATCCTAAGGGTATCGCTTACGGTGCTGAGATCGGGGGCGTGCCGGACTTTCAGGATGAATGTCACCGTGCCGTGAATGAAGGTCTGCGGGTACGGACTGGCTGTTGGTGCGCTCGATACAGCCCAGTGTGTCTTGAAGGTAGGTGCTGACGCGTGTAGCGTGCTCGCGGATTGGGGTTGGCCAGGTCAGCCCCTGAGGCCATTGCGCTGCCATAGCTCCCCTGTCGCAGTGGGCGCTGGGCCTGGGTGTTGGCTGTTCAACCGGCGTCTCGAGTGACCGTATGTGTGCTATAATCGGGGATCGGTGAATCATTTTTGCTGATAGTGATGACTCCGGCTCTAAAGAATTTCTGGCTTAGCATTGTCTACATCGCGCGGTTAGCTTATTGTATTCTAGCCATCTTTTACTCTTATAAGCGCCTAGACCCTAATTTGTATCTTCTTTTAACCAGCCCTTAATACCCCTCTCTACAGGTATGCTTTGCTCTTTATTTTACTATAGTTTATATTATTATTTCTATTAACTACTTTAAGCGTTTACTATACTCTTATACTATAGCTAATAAGTTATAATTAGAAGTAATTAAAGTAAACTCTATTAGTAAAGGACTTAATACCTTTTGTAACTCTTTTAAATTTAAATATAGAGGCCTAGGTATTATAGGCGCTAATATATTATACTATATTAACGTCAGTGTTCGTCGCTAGAGAGTTACGTCCCTAGTATAAAGAGGCGTTAACTATATACTTTTTTATCTAAATCTTAAATTTATATTAATTTTATAGTCCCTTTAGAGGACTTATTATATATTATTATAATAGTAACTAATAAGTAAGCGTATCCTTTAAGTATTTTTAATATATAATCTATAAGCTCTTTTATTCTAATTTAGATTTAACTATAAACCTATTACGCTTGTATTTACTCTTATAATATATATATAAATTTACTATCTTTTACTAAATTATATTTACTATATTAACTTCTTACACAGCTTTAATCTTTTAGTAGATATAAATAGTATTAAGTACTAAATAAATCTATACCTTATAATAACTTACCTATATATACTTAGTAAAGTCCTTTTTAGTAACCTTAAAGGCTTTAGTAAAATCTTTTAATAACTTTTTAAGGCTTTATAACTAAGAATTAAACTTAAATTATTTACTATTAATAAAAAACTAGCTAATAAAGTAAACTTTAATAATATTCTTTAGAGTTAAGTATACCTATTACTAATTACTAGCTTTAATAATAATTTTAATCTAATAAATACTATTCTAGTTTATAACTTTTCTAGCCTATCTTTATAGTACTTTATCTTTAGCTATAGCTTTAAACTTTAGAATTAATTTCTAACTACTATCTTTAAAAGCTACTACTATATTACTACTAATGTTATAGATAGGTAGCTCTAAAAAACTAACCCTACTATTAATTATATTAAGGTAGATCTACTAGCTACTTTAGAGTATATTAAATAGCTTTATTAATAGTAATAGGTACTATATAGTAAGTATAACCTATTTATATAAGATAATAAGATAATAAGAATAATAGTAATATATACTTATTATTATATAATAATAATAAGGTATGACGACCGGAGCTTGTAAGGTAAAGTATATATATAAAGAAGAAAAAAAAAAAGAAAAAGTAGATAAAAAAAAGGAAGTAAAGATATAGCTTACTAGCTAGTATCTAAGTATCCTTTCCTCTAACTTAAAGTTTAAGTATTAAAGTAGATAGTAAGTATTAAAATAGATAGTAGTTAACCTTACTAAATTTAAGAGGATATAATAATATTATAAAGTATTAAGCTTGCTTAATAAGCTTACTTAATTATATAATTATATAAACGTTATAATTTATTAATATTTAAATACCTTTTTATTAACGTAGCAGTAAGGGCTACTTATTTTTATATATAATTTAGTAATACCTATCTATTTTAGTCTTAGAAAAAAAAAAAAAAAAAAAAAATACTATATTAATAGTAAAGGTATAGCTTAATACTAAACTTACGAGATTTCCTAATATTAATAGAACTGAAAAATTTTCTCCTTAACCTTATATTAGCTTTATAGGTTCTCTCTATATCTTATTTACTACCTTCTAAGAGTAATAATATAAACCTATTTAGTAATCTATTAGAGCTAAACTTAGTAGTTAACTCTAGCTACTTTAATATTAAGTATATTATACCTCTTCTTAGAGTAGTTCTTAATAACAAGCCTAATAAAGTTATATAGAATAGTATCTATACTACTATTACTATATTAATAGCTTTTATAGTTACTAAACCTACAACTCCTCTACTATCTACTTTATCTCTTACTATCTCTTTCTAGTAGACGCTATAGCTATATAATATAGGTAGCTTTATAAACTTAACTAAATACTATAAGTATATAGATAGTATACTAAAAGAAGAGCTAAAACAACTATATATTAATATTTTTAGTTTCTTTAAAGTCTACTTTAGAAATGTTTTAGGTCTAAGGTTAAAGGCGTATAATATATTTAATAAGTATAAAGAAGAAGATAATCTACTCTATTAGAAGAAAAGTAGCTAGTAAAACTAGCTTAAAGGAGTAAAGAAACGTAACATCTTAAGCTAGTTTATATAACTTACTAGCTAGCTCTTAGATTTTATAGAAGAGTATTAGTCTACTACTAGGTTTTGATAGCAACTACTAGTATAACCTTACTAGCCTATATAAGGCTCTACTACTAACTATAAGTTAGATATTAGCTTTATAGATAACCTAAGCGCTAGTATTAACTCTAAATACTACTAGTTGTAGATCCTTATACTAGAAGAACTTAAGAGTAATCTATTAGCTAATATAGCTTCTAAAGTATAGTTTAACTTAGAGTAATATATAAGAGAGGTACTTACTACTTAGAATAGCTACTACTTTATACTTAGCTTTACTCTATATAGTCTTCTTATATAACTATAGAAATTTAACTATCTAGAGAGGATTATATCTACGCGATTTAATATTAATAAAGATAGGCTATAGTTTATATCTACTATACTTAGATTTCTATTACTAAACGAGAAGTAGCTTAGATTTAACTCTACTATTATTATAACTAGAGATAAATAGTATATTAAGATTAAAAGAGATAACTATATAGAATAGCTTGTTATTAATAAGGTTATAAAACACGTGCCTTATATTACTAGTTAAGTAATAACCTATTAGAAAGTTTATTAAGAGAGAAATAAATTATAAATACCTCTTATTATTAAGAACTTATAGTAATACTTAGAATAAGAGGAGAAGAGTAAGTTACTATAAGAGGTAACTAATAAGGGTATAGTTAATATTACTAGATACTATTATTATAAGATAGTCTATATAGACGGCTAGAATAATAATATCTACGTAAATATACAACGAGGCCTAGATATAATAAAAGTAAAAAAATATAAGCTAGAAAGCTTAATATTATCTCTAAGTATAGCTAGATATTATATCTTGTAGAAAGGCTAAAGTAGTAGTACTATTAGGTATAAATAGTTCTCTAGCTATATAGATATACTATTACTATTTAGTAAGTAAACTTACTTAAGCTTACTAGTAAAAGAAGAGAGAGTAACTATAAATTAAGTATATTATTATATTATTATCTATAATTATAGGAAGGTTATTTATAAAGTAAGCTCTTAGACTAGTCTTTTTACTGTATTAGAAGGCTATATTAAAGGATATAAGTCGCTATATATATAGGCTAGTATACTATAATATAATATTTTACTAAATAATCTTATAGTAAATAAAGAAGATAATAACCCTTTCTAGCGCGCGTTCTTAATCGACTTTAACTTTACTATTAAAGAGTAGTATAAGAAATCTTTAGGAGTATAAGAAAAGACTAGTATATAAGTATTTATAGTAATTAGAGTACTTCTAGATAATAAACTATATTCTTTTATATATAATCTAGAATTATTCTTTTAGGTACTATTCTAGATTTATATTTACTATAATAGGCTAATAAAAGAAAGGGTAGTATAATAGTTTAAAAAATAGAATTATATTAGTATAGAAGAGCTTGCTAAAATAAAGGAAAGGGAAGTAGCTAATAAGAGAGATTTCCTTAAGGTAGTAGAAAAAAACTTTATACTATATTTTTAGCTATTAATCTCTTATATTAATAGACTATAGAGGAAGGTATTTTCTAATAGTAAGAGGTAAAGAGATCTAAATCTAAAGCTATACCTTAAGATAAAAGAGATCCTTTAAGTAGTATAGGATAGCTTAAAGGACTTAGAGTAATAGCAAGATATACTATTAGCTATAGCTTAAGGACTATAATATAAAATTAGAAATATCTAGAAGTATACCTCTTATTCTATTTATTACTAACTTTAGATATTTACTACTCTATATAGAGAGATACGCGTATTTTTATCTTTCTTATAAGCTAAGTCTAATTAGAAGAGTCTATAAGATTTAATAATAAAATATATTATTAGCTATAGCGTCTAATCTAACTAGCTACTATAAGAGGCAACCTATAATTCTTCTACCTAGATTTAGCTACTAGCTAACTTCTCTAAACTAGTAATTAAGCTTAGCTATATAGTTTCTAGCTACCTAGAGTTTCTAGCTATCTATATCAACACTATACCCTATACTTTCAACGTATTTTTTCTCTATATATCTCTCTATAATAGATAATTATAAGCTAGCTATTATAGAGGCTATATAAGTATATAATAATAGTATTTTTATAAGCTAGTAGACTACTACTAGAGTATATAGTATCTTTAGAGTAATGTTTTAGAATTACCTAAATAGCGTAACAAATTCTATAATATCTTATTAGTATTAATAGTAATTAATACTAGATTAAAAAGAGTTTTTTATTAAATAAATCTTTAAAGAAGATACGTAAGACTACTCTTCCTTTTATCCTTATATATATAAAATAGCTAATTAAATTTTATATATAAATAGTAATCTAATCTTAGTTAGCTATCTTTAGGTCTTTTACTTTCTATATTATAACCTACGCGTTACTTTAGTAGTAGATAGGCTTATTAAGGCTACTTAATTAGTAATAGCTATAATAGAATAGATATATACGTTTCTTAAACTCTTTAAATATACTTAAGTATACCTAGATATATAAATAGAGAATATATAGAATATAGATAAAATAGAGATTACTTTAGAAGTATATATAAATATAAAAGTTCTTACTAGTTTATTAAAGAAGAAGACTTATATTAAGTTACTAAAAGATTATAAGTAGGTCTTAATAATTAAAACTATTTTAGCTATAGACTAAAAACTATAGCTAGTTATTATTTTTAAAGGCTAAAGTTTATAGATAACCTAGTTCCTATTAGAAATAGTCCTCTACTAGTTCTATATAATATCTAAGAACGGCTAGACGTTAAATTTAATAGGCCTTAAGTAGCTATAACGCGTTTTCCTACCTTTAACAATTATATAGGCCTAGGCCTATAGGCTATTAATTCTTAACAGTTATAGCTTATACGTCGATATTAAGTTTCTATAGGCCTATAAATAGGCTAGAATATATCTACTATATCTACTTATATACGCCTCCTACGTTCTATAGCCTCTTAATCTTATACTTTTCTTAATTATAAAGTTAAACTACTATAGCTAGATCTATAAGCTAGCTAGTCTAAATAATATAATATCTATTAAGAAAGAATACTTTATAACCTACTATAATAATACCTAAGAGAAGGGCCTTATAGAGAGAATTATTAGGGTAGGCTAAAAGGTAGCTAGCCTAGTTCTATTTAATATAGAGTAGGTTCTAGGCTCTTTATAGGTTATAGATAGGCTTATTACGCCTCTAGCTAGTAGCTTATTTAAATAGCTTATAAATATAACTTATTATATACCTTAGAGGCCCTAGAACTTATATACTACCTAATAAGTACTACTATAGTTAGAAAACCTATCCTGTTTAACTAGGCTTATTTTTAGTAAGATAGATAAAGTAATTAAAAAGGTAAATACTAAAGTAGTAGAGCTAGAGGTAGAAAACTATTACTTAAAATACTAGCTTAAGGCCCTACAGCCTTAGGCTAAGTATAGACAAATTATTAAAAATCCTAATTAATAATTTACTAAAGCTAATAGGATAGCTACTATAATAGACGCTACTATAGCTATATAGGCTAGAGAAGTAGCTAATATAGTAGAAAGGCTAGCTATAATAACTACAGCAGCTATAGTAGTAGCTACTTTATAGTCTATATATATAGAGTAGTAATTAAACTAGTTTTTATAGTATTATAGCTGATTGCAATCTCTACGTAGTATTAATATAGATAGCTAGAAACTCTAGGTAGCTAGAAACTATATAGCTAAGCTTATCTACTAAGAGAAGTATTAGCTATATATTTTATTAATATTCTCTATCTTATTAAACTCGCGTATAAATTCTACGCTTATAGTTATAGCTTTAGAAAGGTATATAAACTCTATCTTATACTTTTTCTTTATAGCTAATATATAGGCTATAGAAACTATATTCTTAATCTAAGAGTTTTACTTTTAGTAAACTTATACTTAGATACTTAGTAAAGGTACTCTACCTACTATTTATTAAGCTAACTTCTAACTAGCCGATTTAGTTTATTATTATAGATCTCTAGGCCTCTTTAAGAGGTACGCGACTACGAGAGAAAATATCTCTAGATCTACTTCTTTATATTCTTACTTAATTTATTATATTTTAGTATAAGATAGATATAGCTAAGTATTACTTTATTAAATTTAAATACTTAATTTGTTATTAAGAATATAATTCTATCTAGATATTTTAGCTTATAGAGAAATATAGTTATAAGGCTATTATATATTAAGTTATAAGATAAACGCCGCTTAAGATAGATATCTACTTTATCTAAGAAAAGAATTATATTCTAATAACTAGTAATCTAGAAGATATCTAATAGTTATTCTTCTAGTAATTCTACCTTAGCGCTTAATTTGCTAGTAGAAATCTAAGAAGTTAGATAGACTATACCTAATAAAAGATAGAGTTTATCTACTAAATAGAGAGGCCGCTAAAGATACTTAGTAATAGCTTTAGCTATAAGTATCTTTTCTACTTTTAAGAGGCTACTAGTATACGTAAGTAAATATAGAGAAGAGAATTCTAGAAATTATACTATAAAAGCGTAATTAGACTGTAACCTTTTTTAGTAATAATATTATTAAATTTAAAGCTATTTTCTAAATTTATATAGGCTTCTATAAGAGCTATAATAACCTCCTTCTACTCTTTTAGAATAGTTAGGTAATTAAAAGGTATAGAAGACTACTAGATCTTACTAATACTAGTAACTAGAAATTTTGCTATATCTATAGATTAGCTTAGAAACTACTAGTAGAGAAGCTATATTCTACTCTATAGCTTTTTACTAAAGCTAAAACTAAGTATAGTAGAGCTATAGATAAGTAAATTGTCTTCTATTATATTAGTAGGTTTTAAGCTAGTACTCCTAACTAGCTTAAGTAGTACTTAGGTAAGATAGAGAAGGTTAAATAGTAGAATTAAATTTATATTGTCTTCTTTATTAACCTTTAGTCTAGCGTAATTAAGATTTATCTTTTAAAAAAAGATAGTATTAACTATAATCTAGCCGTTAACAGGAAATCTAACCTCTTTTTCTTTATATATAATAAAAGTCTACCTATTATAGTAGTAGTAGTAGGTTTTAATTAAGCAAATAAACTTTTTTTTATACTTAAGCAGATTAATCTCGATCTCGCTAGTATTTATATAGTATTAAAAAGAGAATATAGAAAGGTTATCGATTTATTTTACTCTACAAAACTTATAAATCTTAACCTCTATAAATACTTTACTAAAATTAGTACTATTAAAATTAAAATAGCGGTACTTAATCTTCTAGTATTTTAAACTAGACTTTATTTACTCTTACTCTCTAAAATTGTACTTAATATATTAGGGGTAGTCTATACCGGTATAAGTTGTATATATAAGGGTATTTAGTTTAAATAGGGCTTATAGTAGGTTATATATAATCTAGTAGCTCTATAGAAGTACGCCTAGATACTAGGCCGTAGCCTTATAGATATTCTTAATATAGTTAACAAGTAATTAAAGGTATTTTTTATTTATATAGTCTATAGAATAGATATTATTCTAGAATTAAACTAATTTTAACTCTAAGAGAAAGTAGTAAAGTAAATATTGTTTAATTTTAACTTAGTAAGCTATAGATTCTAATGCAGAGAGAGCCAACTTATAGAAAGCTCTACTTTATCTAGACTAATTATATTAATACTTTATAAAACAGTTCTTAAGACCTTTTATAAAGACTTAGATTTAATATTAGTATAATATATTATTTCTTTTATATCCTAATCTAGTATACTTTTATTAGTAGAGTATATATTATTAATAGTAATTATACTAACCTATCTATACGCAAACAATAAATACGTAGTAGTCTAAATTCTTAATCTTATTACTTAGAGATTCTATAATAGTATACTAGTATACCTTCTAGTTCTAGCTAGGATATATTAGCCGGTTAACTTATATATATTATTAGAATATATATATACTTTATTAACTATTTTAAACCTAAGTACGTAAGAAAGATCTATAGCCTTAGATTTAGTAGAGTAAGATTTATTAGCCTTTAATATATTTGTAGTTACTTAGACTACTTTAACTATATCCTTTAGCAGCTTAGCTAGAGATATAGTAGTAATTAGATCTAAATATAGTAGACCTAAGGTAACTGTAGGTACTTATAGGCTATTATAGTATAGAGGGGTATTAGGAGCTATAGTATATAGTCTTAGGGCCTTAGATACAACTAATATAATAGCTCTATAAGTATTAAAGTAATAAGCTAAAGGAAAGGATAAGTCTAGTAAAGCTATTAAGAGTAGTAAAATATCCTTATAAAAAGCGTACCTAGTAGGTAATATTCTTAAGAATAGATATATAAGTAGAGGAAAGATTTAAATAGAAGAGAATAAAGAACTTACTTTAATAATAATAGTTATTGTAAACCTTTATACCTATCTTTCTACGTCTCTCCTCTACGCTCCCTATATCTCTTCTCTTACTTATATACCTTAGTAAGCTATTAAGTATAGCTATAGAAGCAACAGCAATATTCCTCTTATATAGAGTTTCTATTATCGATAGTAATATATACTCTAAGGTCTAATAAAGTTAAGTTGTAGAAGTATAATCTAGGATATATTTATAGCTTATATATATATAGCTAGTAGATAAAGAGGCTTATAGACAGAATGTATTTCTAGCGTAGATCTAACTTAGTTAATAAACTTATTTTTTAGTTATATTTAAGCCTTATAAACTAAAGTAGGTAGTAATTTTTTACTTATCTACTCTTAAATACTACTACTATTACTTTTAGTAAAGAAAGCTTAGCTGTCTTAAAGTAATACTAAAGACTATATACTAATATTAGTAAAAAATATATATATATAATATTCTTATTTTAACTAGTATTAAAATAGAGCGTATTATTATTACTAGTGTTTATAGAGTATATATTAGGCAGCTAGATCTTTAGTAGAGGTAGAGAATTTACCTCTACTAGCCTCTATATAGGAGAATAGATATAGTATAGAAGATATATATAGTTTAGGTATTAGACGCGGTTTAGAGCTTAGATATAGTAGCTACTCTCTAATTCTAGTCTAGTATATATTATAGTTGTACTAGAACCTTATCTATCTATAGATTACTATAAATTATTAGATTTAATACTTTAGATATAGGGTTAACTATATACTATAAGTACTAGCTAACTTTTAGAGATTTTTATATTCTAATAATAAACTTATTATTAGAAGAATACTAATAAGTAGGAAATATACCTCTTGTAGCTAATTAACTTAAAGCAATATTACTTAGCTTATATAACTATACTTAAGAAAGTTTATAGCGTTAAAATTTATAACCTTAGAGAGTTTAGTAGATATACTACTATAGTTATAGAAGTAGAGGAACGTTATATCTAAGAGAGGCGTACTATAATAGACTAGAGACTTAAGATAAAATATAGTCTAGAAAACTTTATAATAATACCTTTTAAATATATATAAGCCTACTGTAGAGAGGCTTAAATAGTAGTATATAGACTAGAAGCCTTAAGACTAAATAGAATAGCTTAGAAAGCTTATAGATAAAAGTTTAACTTTTTATTTAACTTATAAGCTATTCTACTACCTATACCTTTAATATTTTTTTCTATCTATTCTTATAGCCCTTCTAGAAGCTAGGTATACTACCTTCTATATCTTAGAGGTATAGATTAAATTTAGCTAGATTTAATACGCGTTTCTCTTTACTATTTAGATTTTTATACTATTTCTACTCTAATTATATCTAGCTAATATTAGGACCGTCTTAGTAGTTTTAACTATAAACTAATCTCTAGCCTACTTAAGTACTAAGTATATTAACTTTACTTATAAACTTAGTAACTATAATAAGTGTAGGTAGGCTTAAAGGTAATAATATACTACTAGCTAACCTTAAAATATTAGTCGCTGTCTAGTAACTATATAAGTAATAAAGAATTATAACTACTATCTACTAAGGCCTTTTATAATATACTAGCGTAGAACTAATATACGTTATACTTATTCTATTACTTAATATACATTATTATACTATATATATAACGAGAAGAATTTATAGTAGAGTATAATAACAGCTTAAATAGATATAGCTACTAGATGTTTTAGTATATAATCTTACTGTTAGTTACTAATATCTATAATAAGAGCAATTGTGCGCTTTCTAGGTATATATATATACTTATACTCTCCTTTTAGCTTAGCGCCTATACTGTATTCTAAAGAGGCTACTTAATATTTTAGTCTCTACTCTTCTACTTATTACTTATTGTCCTATCTACGGCTATAAGACTTATACGTTATAGTATAATTTATTAGTATACTTTCTTTTTACTAACGCTTAAGTTTCCCTTTAAGTATTATATCCTTTAACTTTTAGGATATTATATATAGCCTATATTTACCTAACTACCCTACTATTAGGCTATATTATAAATTTTATTAAAAAGGTAAGTTAGAAGAAAACTATACTAAGTACTACTATAGTACCTAATATAAAAGAGTTAGGCTAATATTAGTACTCTACTATTAGCGTATACCTTTTAAAAAGTAATAGTTTACTTAGGTAGTTACTTACTATAATATTTTTATTTAACTATTTTATCTTAATTTTTGTCTACAAGTAGACCTATAAAGACTACTACGCTTATTAGCTGTATATACTTAAAGTAGTAAGCCTAAGGTATATTTCCTCCTCTCTTATAGTTAGTAATTATAAGCTAAAAAACTAATAGATAGATATAGTAACCCCTACTTCTACCTATCCTATAAAAATAAACTTCTATATAACTATTTATCTACTATTTAATTACGATACCTTACTACTAGACTAATATAAGATTTAGAGAAAAAACTATAGAGAAACTAGGTATAGTAACGCTTATAAGTAGTTTAATAGTAATTAGAGATAGTAATAGTAAAGAGAAAATATTAAAATTAAGCGTATTATAAATAACTAAGGTTAGTAATAGACTTTATTAGATAAACCTTATAACGTATAATCTAGATTAGCTAGTTATAGTAAAAATTATATAAAATTCTACATTTAAGTTTAAAAGTTATAGATCTCTTTAGAGTCCTATAATAAAATACTCTATTAAGTCTAGTTTCTACTACCTTAACTACTTTATATTACTTAGTAACTTAGTATTAGGTAACGACTTAATTTTTAGTAAGGGTATACTACTATAATAATTAAATATACTATTAGTATATTTAGGTATAGTCGTCTATTTACGGCCTAAGAATAATATCGCGTATATTATTAGTTAGCGCTATATTTACATTATATCTAAGTCTAACTTTATTAGATTTATCTACCTTATATATATAAAGTCTTTTTAAGTAAGTAGTAGAACGTAGTATAATAGATCCTACTTATCTATAATATCTAAATTTTACTCTTTATTAAAGTAGATATAAATTTCTATATATTACGTTATATTTATAGTAGAAGTTTTTAAGCTAAATAGTTCTTAGACTTATAGCTTTTTAGAAGGATAAGAATTGCTACTAGTCGATAGACATTTTAAGCTATTAGGTTAAAGTCCTAGATTATAAGCGTTCTAGTAATTCTCTTAGTTAAGAATTATTTTAAAAATATAGCGTAGGAGGAGCTAATATAAGTATATATACTTATAGAATATAAAGATATCTTATATATACTATAAAACTAAAGCTAGACCCGCTCTAAATATATTAAATAGTAACTAGATATCTTAACTATATAATCTTTTCTAATTCTTTTTCCCCTTTTAGGTAGGTAGTAGTCTTTTAGAATATATTATATTCTCCTCTTACTTCTCCTCTTTCTCTTTATTAGTTATAAACTTAATAAGATCTAATATTCTATACTATTTCTAAATATTTTTAACTAGCTTTTTCGTTTATTTTTTATCCTAAAGTTTAATGTCTTTAGAGGGAGTAATTTTAACCTACTTTATCTTCTTATAATCTAGCTATAATAGTAATTCTATAACCTTAAACTACTTTAGAATTTTAGTTTTAGTAGTCTTATCTAGCCCTAAAACTTCCTTCGTAAATTAAAGAAGGCTTAGTCTATCTATAAACTTAAGTAGTATCTTAAAAAGAGACGAGTTTAATTATTAAAGTACTAGGAGTTAGGTAGGGGTAGTATAATAGGCGTAGTTTAGGGGTTAGACGTGATGCGGAAGAGGGGCGCGATGTAGAGGTTGGACGCGATTTGGGGCTCAGACGTGGTGCGGGAGAATGAGCGCTGTTTAGGAGTTGGTGCGGAGGATAACGTGTTAGCTCCGGACTGGCTAGAATGTTAGGGCCCTCTAAGCGTGATTTAGCGAACCCGTTCCTCCGTGCAGGGATGCGCCATCTATAATATCATTGGTTGTAATAACGTGTGTGGAGGTGTCCGAAATGTCGTGCATGTCTCTCAATAGTCGCTGAGCCGTTTGTTACTCGGCATGTGCTTTCGTACTAGGATGAACATTCGTTACCAACGTGCCGTCACTCACACCATTATCCACGCGCCGATCTGATACCCTACAGTGGGATGACCGGGGCAAATGCGCCTGATACGCTTTACACGACACGCTCACCGAGATGTGCTAGGCAGCAGCTTACCGGAACGAACGACTAGCATACCAGACCAGCATACCGAAAAGAAAATAGAGTGCGGATTCTTCTCGCTAGAAACATCAACCCTCGCATGCTACACTGTTGAACTCGACCCTATCCACATTTGGAAGCAGGTATCTTTGTCAAGGCTTGTCTACTAACGTCCTATGCTTCGAGGCTTACTCACAATGGCTGCAACAAACCCCCGCGAACCAATCAACTACGAGACTTGCCCGAACTCAAATTGCAGGTTCAGCTGGCCGGAGAATACGACAGAAGCTATGGAACTTCCAACGACAGATCCGAGTTCGATAGAGGACATTGAAATCGAGAAGCGTATCTATAAACGCCTAGGAAGCCATCCGAACATTGTATCTTGTCTCCGAATCGCCGAAACTGGTCCGGTCTCAGTATGCGCTGAGCATATTGTTCTCAAACGCGCCGAGTATGGCACTATTCGCCAGTACTTTCTTGACCGCGGTACCTCAACGAAAGCCGTCTAGTCCTCCGCCTATCGGCTTAGGCTGGATTATCTGCGATCGTGACTGTATTGGCATATTGGAAAACGCGCAGAAAGCGGCAAACAGACTGATTGGACGACGTCGCGCATGGGCATTGGTGTAGGCGGCCTACTTCGAAAAGAGCATGAGAGATTGAGGAAGAAGTGCGATGTAACAAGGGAAGGGTGCGAGAAGAGGATGGCGAAGGGCACCCTGCTGATAGGGCATGTTGGGCCAGCAGCGCGCAGCGCCAGACAACCACTGTCAACAAACCGTACCGAGTACATCCCTCGAACTCGACCTGAAGTAACAAGTATAGATGGGTGGCTAGAAATTGATGCTTTTTTCTTACCT
Source organism: Lophiotrema nucula (assembly GCA_010015825.1). Classification (NCBI taxonomy): domain Eukaryota; kingdom Fungi; phylum Ascomycota; class Dothideomycetes; order Pleosporales; family Lophiotremataceae; genus Lophiotrema; species Lophiotrema nucula. The sequence goes on from ML977394.1 coordinate 33,117, forward strand.
ATATTCGCTGTCGATGATCCGTGATGCACATCTGTTGCCAACGGATGCGGGGTTGTTCGACTTTCGGGCGCCCCAGCCGAGAAAGTTCGCACACCTGCACTGTACGCACACTTGTACGCACACCTGTTGCCCTGTTGCCTGGTGCAGTCTCCTTGGCGAATTTTCGATGGTAATCATATTTATTCCTGCGCCAGCGCAACGCCAATCACTCGACAGTCCAGTGCTCTATATGCCCCAACCTACTCTAAGTGGTTGTGACGATATAGGCACCCCCTCTCCAGTCAACAATCCCTTTGTCCTCTTCTTCTCCGCTCTTTGACTGCCGCCTATCCCAAACACAAGTCTACAACTATGGCGGCCACAGCTGTTATGGCCGTGCAAGCCATCCCTGGTCTTCACCTTCCTTTAACGGTGGATGACATGAATAAGTCCAACGCCACGTAAGTCTGAACATTTCCCTTCACTTGATCTATAAGTCCAGGCTAACTCAGGTCCTTCACTGAAGGTACAATGGGCTTCCTCGTATCTCCTCCGATATGCATGTCAGTCAGTACCATATCAAGAACCTCCTGGCTATACCCGCCAAGCATGGGCTACGTGAAAAGATCGGTATCCACCTGCTTCATAAACATGACGACATTCCGAAGGAGCAGGTAAAGCTCGAGACGAAGCTGAAGACCAAGCCTGGTAAATGGACCAAGCCAATTCCGATCGACTCCCTGGATCTCAAAAATATCCACCCGGTTGTTTTGAAGTTTGTTCTGGAGTCCGTCACGGGAGAGCTTCGTCTTCATCTCGATCCTTACGAATTCGGCGACGGCCCCTCGCCTGTCTCACCTTGTGACGTGGACGATAACAACTGTATCAAGGAGGTCGCCGACTACATCACCAGGAACAATCTGGTCGATGTGATTGCGCTTGAGTTCTTGCATTCAGTCAAAGATGCGCAGCCTAGGGAATGCACCGCTGAAGTCGAGGTTGGCAAATACGGCACTATCGTGTTGCCGAAGCCCATGATGAAGAGCGGAAAATTAATTCCTACCAGCTGGCCCAATACCAGCCAGCCTTTCGACCCTGATGGGCAACCTGATCCGGGTACACATTGGGTTGAGGCGAAGGTAAAGGATAAGGTGACTCACAAAGTCTTTGTCGACCAGATTGAGAATGAAACGGACCTGTTAGACGAGTTAGTCCGCCAGGGTATTATCAGAGTCTGATATTCACAGAAAACTCGGTACAAACCTTGGAGGAATAGAGGTCTCATAGCCTCGCATTGCTAATCGTTACCGTCATTTGGGCTGCTCTTAGATAATGAATAAACAATCAGAGAAGCATATGAGCCCTACATTTATATCTTGTTCATGCATCGGGTGATATGTGCTTCACTGTGTGAGTATCAAAACGACTCAACCTTTAGTTAACCAATACAACGGTGGTATCTAAAGCATACATAACGCCTCGAGATACACGATTCTCGCATCTCCCTCTTCAAAGCCGTAGGTTCGGAACAATCCAAATAGCCTCGCAACTTCGATTGAACGTCGATCCTGAGCTGAGATCTGACCAATCTCTCCGTAGAAAGTATCCCAGAAATGCGCCATAAGCTCGACATGGTGAGGATGGAAGTACCAACGGTTCGAAGTCTGAACGCCAAGTATTGTCTCGAGACCGCCGAGAGAAACCCCAAATGGGGCAAAGATAGCATCAGCCCAATCCACAACACCTGTAATATGGCCCGTTGCTTCATTCACGTGGAAGTTGTTCTCTAAGAAGTCATCGTGCTGGACTGCCTTAGGGTACTCCGGACGGAAGATCAATGGAAGCCCTTGGCGGACCTCGTCTAGCTTCCATCGAATTCGATCAGGTAAGCCGTGAGAAATTTGGTCTAGCGTGCGAGAATACTCTTCAACTGAGGCAGAGCTTTGCCTAATTGTTGGGTTTTTGATCCATGCTGAAGCAGAGAATCTAATCTTGTAGTCAGCGAGGAGTTCACAATGATAAGAGTTACATGTTAACAGACCTAGCAAAGTCCAGCACTGTTTGACGCAGACGTTGTTGCATCGCAAGGTTAAGAAACTGACGCCGCACTCGACAGAAAGCAGGTCCAGGAACGAGGTCCCAGACATACACATGGACGTCTCCTAACATGCCAAGGTACTTACAGTTAGGTACAAAATCTCCATAAGATTGTTTTGCATGCTCAACAAGTTCGACATCCAACTTCGAGGATCGAAATTGGACTACATTAAACGCCTGACCGGAGTCGGCTGCCACAGTATAGCTGTGTCCGCCCTGTATTTGGGTAGGAGAGACGGGACTTTTCAAGATTTCAGCAGCCATGCGACTGCAGTCGGCCTTTGTGGTAAATTTATGTCGATTGAAAAATCGGGATATTTGATGTGCGGATAATGCGTCATAACTGCCCGCCTTCGCTGCGTACTTGGAGATATCCTCACTGTGGTCTTCTTCGCGCGATCTGCCTTCGACGGCCATGAGGGTGTGCCTGATTTCGCCAAGGATCGTATTCGAGGAGTGGGTATAGGCGTACGAGGCTAGGATAGAGAGCGTATCGAAGAGGTAGGGGTGGTGAGCGTATCTAGGAAGGAGTAAGTAGCATGTAGGCGATAATAGGAGGGGATGAAAGGGGCCGTTAGCCTGGCGTATGTACGGAGGTATCCCTCGCACCGTAAGATTCCGCCTTGCACAGACCACCCGAATTTTGGCCAATAAGCTCCAGAATTGAGGCCATTATTCCCATAAATTCACGTGAGTGCTGTTGATCTTAAACCTTCTTTGTATTTCAAGCCCACTTCCAATTGGTATATCTCGAGGTGGCCTGTGCAAGGCGGAATCTTACGGTGCGAGGGATATTGATGGCTCGCTAGGAGGACGTAGCTGTCGCGCCGGTTTCAGAAGCTGGGCGCTGGTTGATGATTCAGCAATGCCACGTGATCGATGATGCGCTAAGTGAAGTTTTACCCCGCCACAGAAGCAGATGGTTGGTTCCGCCACATATGGCTCAGCCTTTCTGTCAACCGTTTTCTTCCATACTCCCATCTGCCCTCGATTTCTCAGAGCCATCTTCCTCCCTTGAAGTATGTCCCTCAACTACGACTCGGACGACGCTTTCCCACGATCTCCTGGCCTCGCTCCCGTCCGACCAAAAGCAACCCCTTCACCCTCCCCACCCCCGGTTGTGACGCAGCAAGTTACCATTTCGTCAACTGCTCAGAACGTCCACTCTCCTGCCTCCCGGAGATGCGAGAGACCTAATCGGCGACAGACCCGTCCAAGTCAGGGGGACTTCGTCCTCATCCGGGTTATGGACCCGAACCGACTCGACATTGCACGAAAAGTCGGCGAACAAGCATTGAATTCGGATTCAGGTTCTGAGGCCGAGGACTTTCCATCTAGTTCACCAATTCAGTCACCGCAGGATCCGCAGTCAGACAGCGCAGCGCAAGCAAGATATCTGAACCAGGGTTCCCATTCTGGCGGTTCACGGACAATGAACGATAAAGAAGCGGTCCAACGAGAAGGGCGGAACAAGGGATAGTCAAATTTATACATGAAACGCACGATATCGCAAGACATGGCAATAGCGGAACAGTACTGAACCAAAATGCGACCTGTTGCCGTCGCAGATCTCCAGCAGGGCGCATTTATACTGGTCAGAGCCGCACACGAATCACATCGGTCAATGCCTGTGTCAAAGCCGGCGACATAGAAGCCATTATTCAGCTACCTAGAATTGAATCGAACCCAAAACGTGCAGAGGAAGCTATAAGGAGGGCAGCTGCTAAAGCGAGGTTTAATGCTGTTGTCATTGTTGTCGAACCGATTTATCAGGCGGTAGGGGAAAATACGGAACGAAAAAGATGGCCTAGACAAAGGGAGAGAGGAGGTGAATGTCCCTATAAGGATGAAGGCCTTCAGATAGCACGACACTTGCGGTATCCATTCTACAATGGAGATGGTGAAAGGGACATGAGCAACGAGCTGTACTAGGCAGCAGGCTGAGCGAACACGTGGTTGATCCCCATCGACACTTCTAGAATCTAATCGTGATGTAATTACACGTAAATAACAAGATGCGAGAGAATGTGACTGCACCAGATGAGCCACAGGTGAACATCGGACCAGTTTTAGCTGGTCGCCTCAGCGAACTGCAGAACATAGGGGAAGGCAGGTACGTCCTGATTCAAAAGCCCAAGTCATTAAAATTTTTGCGATAAAGACGTTTCCGCCCATCTAGATGGCGATTCGACATACCAATGGGTATCCTATCCGTCTCTGGAACATGCGCAAGCGGGATTAGTGGAGTCCCTGGGCTCGGGCTACCCAATCGTAGGAAATTGGATAGATCTCGACGTATCCAAAGTCAGTATGGCGCAGTTGGAGCATTTTGCTATCGTTGTTGAGAACCGTAGATACCTTCGTACAAGCAGATCGCACGCAAAGGGCCAAATGACCAAAAGCCGACCCCTGTGTTGAAGGTGAGATGCAAGTCGTTACCTCTTCTTTTTCCTCTTGGAGTTGCCCGACCCAGACTGGATCGTTGTGTCCATGGTGAGTTGCCGGACACTTGGCTGGCTGTCCGGTATCACTCCTTCATCGGCTAGGCAGTAATCTTCAAATCGCTGGGACAGTCCTGAGCATGATGACGCTCGTTCCTGATCCGGAAATTGAGGTTCGGGCTGATCGGAGACTTCGAAATTCAAGCCAGCGGGTAACATGTCGATGGCGGAACAGATTCTTTTGAAATGCTCGGGAAGCTATAAATCGTAGACATTTCGGACAAAAGTATAGGCCGTCTACCTCTTCCCCTCGATCCAGTTCCGTATTCTTGATGCTGAATTCGCTAATTGGGTGCCGATAGAACGTGGCGTCTCTTCCATCAATAGCAGCATAATGTCCCCAGATGCGTACGTCTACATCGCTGAGATTGAAAAGCCGTTGATTTCTCGATGAAGCTCTTCCTCGCGGGCCACAAGTCGAAAAAGCTCTACTAAATTCTGTAAAGCAACAGTCTAATTATGAGCATTCTGTCGATCGGCGATATCCAGTGCGGACGCTCCGTATTTTACCTCGCAGGTAAGAAATGGAAGGTACATGTCGTACGTAGCCGCAACATAGGAGCAGTCTTCCAGTTCATTACCAATAAAAGGCAAACAATGCCTTTCCTCCGAGGGTTTTGCTCAGGACCATCAGTTTCACAGCGTCCAGCAGGCTTTGCCACTCTAAATTGCAGCTACCCTAGTCCGCATGAAGCTCCGCCCAACATTCCACCCTCCATTCAAGCGTACTCGTCGTTTGAACCAGGCTCTTCTTTGCCAAATGCATGCTCGCCATCCGCATGTACAGCACCCGCATGAAGTTGCCACCCTATGGTATGCACCCTTAATAACCATGGCAGCGCCGCAATTGGACCGGAAGTGGATCCTTCAAGTTTCTCTCCCTGCTCCCACACCAATCTGTGCTGTATATCCCACCTCTTATCAGCCCATAGCTCACATCCTAACAGTAGCCACTCCTCTCCGGGCACGCCGCATGATAGCTCCTGTCTCGGATTGAACACTTCAGTGCTCCAGATATCGCTCTGTCTGTATATCCCCTTTAACTTCGTGTCCGACATTCATCATTCGACGAGGAGTACGTCGGTGGAAGCTCGCATGGCCTAATCCGGCTCTTCCGTTCATCATACCGTCTCCGCCTGACTCTAGTTTCTTCGGTCAACCCGTGAACGCCCGTCCAATCCAGGCTGCTTTGCTCCGTCGAAACCATGACTCAGCTCCATCCCTTTAACTTGTGAGGGCCAGCTCTACCCAATCACAGCTAGTTGTTGTCCATTTCGTATGAATCCTACGGCGTCGCTAGGTCTTAATAATACTATTATTAAGTAATCTAGTCTAGTCCTATAGCTCTGTCGGGTACGCCCGCATAAAGTCGCCCTACTTAATTAACTTCTAAAGAGTAAAGCTATCTAATCCTACTCTAGCATTTATTACCGATGCTACAACCGCTATCGCTAAGCTATATTTATATAAATTCTATACCCCCTCTACTAACCCGTTAAGGCTAGCACTGTCTTACTGTAGCTTAGTTCTACCCTCCTATAAAGGCCAGCGCCTCCAATCGCAACCGTTGCTCTCTGCTTAGAATAGATTCGTACGCTGATCACTCAGCTTAGAGGAGTGCCGCCGTTCCGTCGATTGCGTTTGCATGAATATGCCACACTCCATTAGCTTCCATATACCGGACGTGTCCAACCCTACCCCAGCGTATGCTATCCAAGCTAGGTCCACATGACCTTACTACAGTCGGTCATGCCGGCGCAAGGACAGGCTTGAGTTATTCTCTCTCCTCCACTCTACGCCACCCTACTAGTCCGTCGAGGCTGACAATATCTCGCTATAATTCAGCTCTATTCGCGGAAAGCTAGCGCTCTCTAATTGTAACCGTTGCTCTTAGCTTAGTATAGATACTCCACCGCTCGCTTAGTCTGAAGAAACCGTAACTTACGAACCCACCTGCTGTCCTTTGCCGAGTATATGCTTGTACTCTACCGTCGCTCTGCCTGAGGCTGTCGCTTAGCTTTTGTGGTAGATAGAATGAGGCGATGGCCTCTTCTGTCAAGGGGCTCGCCCTTGAGTCGCTCGTAAGGATTGGGTGATCGCAATTATTGGCTAACGGCATCATTGGGTTCACTTTGGCGTCAGAACCCTTCTGCTTCGCAGTTGCGCCGAGCGCGAGAGAGTGTAGGAAACGATCTATGCTAAACTGTCCGGTCGTTAGTAGGAGAACTACGAGAGCACTGAACACTAACGATGAGAACAAATACAGCCACAGTGACCGCATGTTTTCGCTCTGTAGCTTCCAGAGAATGCTATCCAGGCAGATGAGAAGATAGGTGATCACAAAGAATAGGGGCAGTTTCTAGGAACTTTTCGTGAGGTGTGGTCGATTTTAGTCACCCTGGTTCAAAGGAATCGCGATTGGGCAAGAACAGCCGGCTTCAAGGAGGTCCGAAACAGCCCCTGTCTAGCGTGCACAGGGAGTTGCTCAGCCTCCGCTCAGTTCGATCAGCCTTAACTCAGGGAGCTCACGCTCGACTCAGGTTAAAGCGGCGGCTGCTCAGGTCAGTGGCTGTAACTGGAACCAGTTGTGTAAGAGAAGTTTGACTGTCTCTATAGGTATATATATAAACTATATATATTACCTAAAATATAGTTATAAAGCTTTATAACTAACTTTAATAGGCTTAGGCTATAGTATAAGTAGCTCTAATAAAGCTATAAATAACTTTACTAATAGTATTATCTACCTTAGTTATAGTATAGCTAGTAAATATTAGGACTTACAGCTAGTTAGTATAGGTAGCTAGTATAAGACTAGATAGAAGCTGCTAAGTAACTTACCTAGTAACTTCTTTTACTTACTACTTAGCTATTTACTTTTTTAGACTATATAAGTTTTATAAGCTAAGGGCTTAGTACTTAAAGTAAAGTATAAGTACTTACCTAGCCTTATACCCTTCTCCTTTTAACTAGCTACTATCTTATTTATTTTATTAATATAATCTTTAATATTATTAACTTTCTACTTACTTAGTAACTATATAATAGCTCTAGATATACTCTTATATAATAGTAGCTCTCCTTTTTTTTATTTTAGCCTATATAGTACTCTACCTATATAGCAACCTACCTATATAGTACTCCGCCTATATAGTATTTAGCCTATATAGTACCTAGCCTATATAGTATCCTACCTATATAGTACCCTACCTATATAGTACTCTATCTATATAATACTCTACCTATATAGTACTTATCTATATAACTTTACTATGTCTATATAGCCTCTATATAATACTTAATAGGCGCGTAAAGACCCTACTAAAGGGCGCTATCTAAGAGACTTAACTCTTATAATAAGATAAAAGTTTATACTTATAAAACTTACTTAACTTACTTAGTATAAGTACTTAGCTAAAAAGTACTATAAAGTAACTATCTTTTATAAGCTATAAGCCTAGCTAAACTAGTATTATAGGCGTAGTAGCTAAAAAGAAAACTAATAATATAGTATAAAAGGTAGATATAGTATAGAAAGCTAATAATATAATAATATTATTACTTAACCTTATATAGTTATAAAAATAAAATATAAAAATAGTAGCCGGTTATCTTATAGTAGTAGAAAAGTAGTATAAACTTAAATAGTTATTTTTAGTAAACGTTAGCTTAGTAACTAAGGACTTACTATAGTATATAAAGTATATAGTAGATAATACTTACTAGTAAAAACTTTATAACGTAGTAGTTAATAACTTATTTAGTAAAGACTTAATAAGATAGATACTTATTAATTTAACCTTTTTATAGTCTATACTAAAGTTTAATATAAATACTAATCTAAACTTATAAGACTATATTTATACCTACTAAAATATAAGACGTATATTATATAAAAATATACTACTTATAATAATAGTTCTAAAATCTCTCTTTTTAGAGTTTAGGTAATACTTAATAACTAACTACTCTTTAAAGTAGTTTTAAGCTTTTTTTTATAAAAAACTTACTATTATAGTACTAGTATTTTTATTTATAATAAGAACTTTTTAGCGTAACGCTAAGTATTAAGTATAATTAATAGTAGACTAGATAGTAGACTTTTAGTAATAACTAGTAGTACTTTAAAATAATCTTTTAGTAGTAATTTAAGTATATATATAAACTATACGTATTACCTAAAATATAATTATAAAACTTTATAATTAACTTTAGTAAACTTAAGCTATAGTATAAGTAGCCTTAATAAAGCTATAGATAATTTTACTAGTAGTATTACCTACCTTAGCTATAGTATAGCTAATAAATTATAGTTAGGTATTAGCTTCTATAAATCTATATATAGGTTTAAGTTTTACCTTTTACTAGTAACCTATATATTTATAGTAATAGTTTATATTACTACTTAACTTATATATAGGGACTAGAGTCTAGTAGTAATATATAACTATTTTTATAAAATAGCTATAGCTAACCTTATAAGCATAATTAGACGTATTAGGATTATAGTAAGTATACTAATATTATACTTACTTTTATAATATAAGCCTTTATAAATTTAAGCTTCTATAATATCTCTTAACCTTTTTAAAAGTATTAACTTAAGATATAGTTTAGTAAGTAAGTACTTTCCTTAACTACTTTAGTATAAATACTATAGTAATACTTAATAAAAATACTTATATTATAGTATTATATAATAGCTTAAAAGGGCTAGCTTACGCTATAATAAAACCCTTAAGCTCTTACTTAGCTAAATTTATAACTTTTTATAACTCTTTATAAAAGTTATTTATTTAGTTTAAAGATAAAGACTTATATACTACTACTTTAAGTAAGCTATTCTAACTATAATAGCCTAATACTAACTATACTATAGAAAAAATAGTAGCTAGTAATACTTATAAATTCTACTTAGAGTTTTAAGTACTAGTATTATAAGTAAGTTTTAATATATACTAAATAAGATAGAAATTTAAAAAGAAGCTTCCTAGATAGCTATAAGTAGCTTTAAACTATAATATTAATAACTAAACTATCTTTATAGTATATATTAATATAAACGCTTTAGTATATAATTATTTTTACTTTTATAATAAATAGATTTAGAAATTTACTAGCTACCTCTTTAACTTTATACGTAGCTTTAATTTAGTAAATTAATTTCTAACTAACTAAACTACTAGATTTATAGGTTATACTAATATAAGTACTCTCTAGATAAACCCCCTTAAGCTTAAAAATATAAAGTTAATAAATAATATAGAGTAACTTTAGAATACTATAGCTACTTAAAGTACTATTTACTTTTACTATAACTATAATAAGCTAAAATATATAGCTTATAAATATAAAGAACCTAAAATATATAACTATAAAACTATAAATAAAGAATTTTTTTTGTATAAAGAGTAAGAATACTTTAACTTAAAAGAGGAGGATTTTATTAACCTTTAGTTTTAAATTATAAACTAAGAGAGATAAACTATAAATAGTA